>JAPMLY010001013.1:0-43601 GCA_026401115.1 Tetraselmis chui
ATCCTCCAGGCAGATGTACGGAAGATATTCAAGCCCTCAGCTAGTGCCGTTTTAGCATCAGTCTTTGTAGGTGCTTCACATACAGCCTGCCACTGAGCCTGATACAGGAGCGCTAATGGCCGCCTGTTACCCGCCAGCCTCACACCAGATGGCTTGAGCTGCTGCCACACCTTCTTTGTGAGTAGGCTCGCTAGGTTCAGCGTCTGACTTTCTGTGGCGAGGAGCGAAAATGATGGCGAAACAGTAGTCCTACTCCAGGTTCCACTTGCCCAGCTTGAGGCAACTAGTCTGGTTGTACTGATGTCAGCCTCTCTGCTCTCGCTCGCACTGCAGTATCCATCTACACCCACGGGGATGCTGAGTGTCTTTCTTTCGTCATCTCTATGCGTAGCAGATCCTGATACCATGTGCATTACCACGCCCATGTGGGTGACCGCATCCACAACACTGGGATGGACTACATACTCACTAGTAGCTTCGGTGCCATTGCCAGATCCCATAATCTGTGGCCCTACGACTTGTCCCATGGCCACGGGGGCTGGCGGCTTGCATAGTAGCAATCCACATTCATGGGTATAAGAGCAAAATGACATGTCGCTGTTTCCATCAATACTGTTTGCAGGTAATGCCATGGAGACGCCACGGGCATGTGTGGTCATCCGGCCCTTCAACCTGCCGAGGGGTGACGACGAAGCAGCTGTGCCAACTTCAGTGACGCCGTTATGCGTCATCTCAACCTGAAGTAGAGAAACAACCCGCTTTACAGGACCTGGCAGTACCGCGGCTGCCAGGATAGCAATCTCCTGGACGCCCATCCTGTTGGACGCTTGAGCCCAAGTGCTACACCCAAACTCACGCAGCCGCAGTGTGCTGACACTAGCAAGCATTGACTCATACATCGCCGCACCAGGCAAAATGGACCGCCCCAGCACAGTATGCTCAGACAAATAGGCACACTGCCCAGAGCTAAGGTGGCCGTGCAGAGTCCAAGACACAACACTGCTTACTTGCACACTGCGCAAGAACGTATGAAATAGTACTTGCGAGTAAACATTTCGCCGAGGCTGCCACATAACCTTGGGATGGATACCTCCGGTCCAGACTGCACTGCGAACGAGGCCACCCAGAAGCGCATGGGCATTGGTTCCCATGTACGCAAAGCTGCTGAGGCCCACCACCGAAGCGTCCCTTCCCCTCCTCACCTCCGGAGCCCTCTCTCTTGGTAGCATGGTCACTATCCCCTTGCCCTCCAAACTCGTGCCCACGTACGGGTTCACAGTCCTCAGACCGACCAGCGGTTGTATCTTGCATGATGACAACTCTGTTAATGCGTGGCATAAGCCTACGCTGCCAGCAGCTGCTTCTGCATGTCCCCGCTGGGCTTTAGCAGCCACCATGTGGACAGCTTTACCCTCCGCTGTCGCCATCGACAGCACGCCATACAGTGCCCCAACCTCGATCGGGTCTCCCAGAGGCGTCCCTGTTCCATGCATTTCGACCCCACACACGTCACCAGCCGTCAGCTGGGCTGCTGACAGGGCACTCATCACTACTGCCTGCTGGCTTGGTCCGTTAGGGGCCGTCAGCGAGCTCGACCGGCCATCCTGGTTCACGGCACTCCCCATGTACAAGCCTCCACACGTCCATGATTGACCCTGGACACTCTGCTCCCCACTCCAGCCATAATCCATGCTCAGCCAAGCCATGGAACACGCCTCTCCTCGTCCATAACCATCAGCTGAAGCGTCGAGCGTCTTGCAGCGGCCGTCGTCACAAAGCATACCTGCCACTCTGGTGGCCGTGTAACCTTTCGTAGATAAAGTCAGGTTTACCCCGCCTGCCAGACCGCCCTGCTGACCGCCGAGCCACATGTCTCTAACTGCAAGGTGCGTTGCCACCAGTGCCGCTGAGCAAGCAGTATCCACTGCCACTGCTGCACCAGTTAGCCCAAACAAATAAGCAATACGCCCTGCGGATACACTCAGGTTTCCACTTGTGGCTGAATACGGGCTGAGGCTTGCCTGATGGGGCGCCGATAGCTGTCCATACTCCATGGCCTGGATGCCAATGTACACCGGCCACTGTCGAGATCCCTGCTGCTCACACCCCGGGGTTTGGAAAGCCGAGAAGGACACTGCCTCAGCCGCATGTTCCAGCAATAAGCGGTGTTGAGGATCCATCAGATCAGCCTCAGAAGATGAAATTCCAAAGGCAGCACTATCAAAGCATTCTACATCCTCCAGAAATGCTCCGAAGCGTGCCATCATGATCTCTCCAAACGGTGCTTGCTCATCCACATCCCATCTACTCCCCGGAATGGGCCGCGCTGCCGCACCCTCAGACCACGCAGGGATGACTAGCCGAGCCGTCATCCAGATGCTCGTGGCACCTAGAGGCCTGCCTTCGCCCTTGCCCCCATGGGATGCACTGACAGCCCGTGTGACCACACCCGCAGCACTGTGAGCCAGTGCGAAGGAGCTTGTCCTCTCTGAGCCAGCGCGCTTGTACTCCCCCCACAAGTAGGATGCCAAACTTTCTAGAGTGGGGTGGTCAAACATAGCTGTCGCAGGCATCTCCACCCCCAGGCGGCCGTTTATGTTGTCGCGCAGCTCCACTGCTGCCAATGAGTCCACACCCGCCTCGAGCAGGGGCTGGTGGGGTTCCACACCGCTCCCCACAGCCAAGGCGATCGCCTCCTCAACCTCTTGCAGTACAGCTGCTCGATCCATGCCACCAATACTAGTCCCCTCAGCCGCAACACTGCCAATCTGCTCCCACAAGAACGCCGTCAGGCTGTCTAACGTGGGGTGGTCGAAAAGCGCCGTGGCAGGCATCTCCACCCCCAGTCTGCTTCCGATAGCTTCTCTTAGCTCCACTGCAGCCAGCGAGTCTACCCCAGCCTCAAGAAGAGGCTGGTGGGCTTCCACATCACTACCAACTACCAAAGCAATCGCTTCGGAAATCTCGCGCACCACAGCGGCATGCTGCATTGCAGGAATCGGCGCTGACTGCGTTTGTGAGGTAAGTACGACCGGTGCCTCTTGCACCCAAACGTCAGCCTCCTCATCTAAGTCACTGATGCTGCAATCAGCAGCAACTTTGCCTGGTATTACTCCTACAATACTCTCACCACGCATCAGACTTGGAGCCTTTGCGGCGTTGGTAACCAGCTTGTTCCACTCCAAAGGACTACTCAACAATGTAGACAGCCTCGTCCCCGAGTCCCAAGATACTACTGCCTGCAGCGCCCCCAAGCCTTGTCGCGGGTCTACCAATCCGTACCCCATGCTGTCGATGCTCTGGAGTACGTTGTCTCTAGACGCTGCCATGCCCGTGCCAGCCCACGCCCCCCACTGCACACTGGACAGCGCCATGCCTGCGTCAGTGGCACAACCTGCCCACCCATCTAGCACCGCATTTGAGGTGCTGTAGTTAGCCTGCCCCCTGGACCCCAGCAGGGCTGCAATAGAAGAGAATGCTACAGTGCTGACTGATGGAAACGCTGCCGTTAAGGTACAGATCAGGTGCATGCCTGATACTTTCACCCCGTTCGTGTAGCTCAGGCCCCTTGCAGTCTGTCCAGACAATGCCCCATCCTGAAGTGCACCGCCAGAGTGATACACACTGCCCCAAGCGCGCTGCCCCAGTACTTCGCTAGCGTCCTCGGTTGCTGACGCGTCACAGGCCTGCGCCTGGATGCACGCATAGCTAGACAGCGCTGATAGCACATCTTTAGATGACCGACCAGTACGACCCAGCAGTATGCTAGTGTTGCCTGGCACTGCCGTACCCAACCAGCCTGCCACAAGCAAGCCAAGGCCACCAAGTCCACCCGTCACCACCGTACTTGTCGCATCGCCTCTACCTCTAGGCATAGGTGCAACTTGGATGGCCCGCTTGGCAGACTTTGCCAGCACAGGGAGTACGACAGCACCAGCAGCAACACTCTTTCCGAAGCAGTTGGAGTGTCCAACATCCGCGGAAGTCGATGCCTGATGAAACACCCCCCGGTGAGAAGACAATGCAAATCGCCGCACATCCCAAACCATTTCTGGCATCTCTCCTGCTCCTGTACGCACCATGCCATGGGTTCCCTCGACACTGCTGTTCCTGAGCAGGCTACCATCCAGGGCAGCGCCTCTGCCAGCAACACTGGGGCTTTGCCTCGCACCTCCAAATGATAGCTGGGCTGCTCCAGCACAGCAGATCTTCAGACCCTGCAGCAGTGCCAGCTGTCCATCCACCCGCCCTGCAGCCTTCCACCTGTAGCTGGCAGGTCCCGCGGCTTCAACAGCTGCCACAACAGCAGCTGCAGTTTTGCCTAGGCTCCAGCTCAACCAGCTGTCAGGCCCCAGCAGACCAGGCTCAGGGGGGTCTTCCGACTTTGCGTTGGCCGAACCATGCACCAACCACTGTGTGCCATAAAGCATCCCTACAGGCTTCGAGCCAAACTCCCGTTGTTTTGCTTGTCGCACCGCACGGGGCTTAAGAGCCACGCCTTGCAAAGAGGCCCAGTCCATCTGCACTCCACCCGTTATGGAGACTGTCTTAGCAGCAGGGAGCCCATCATGTGCAGTATGCGCATCGCACGTGCGGACATCTCTCAGGCACGCTGAGCCCGAGCCCGTGGGAGCCACCTGACACACCTCTGCACCTGTGACCACCAGGGTAGGCCCGGGGGATGACTGTCTGCTGGTCAGTAGGCTGCAATTGCTAGTGAGGCTTTGAAGGCATCCATCCAAGGCTAATGTCCCGCACATCAGCATGCTTCTGTCCCCGCCCAGCGCAAGGCCTTGCAGGCTCAGCTCGCCCACAGTCGCAGGCACAGGGGCTGTCCCTGCAGCAAGATAGACTGATGGAGGCAGAAGCTGACTGGGTACTTCACCCGGCGGCTTGAACCTCGCCTCTGCCATAGTGAGTCTGGCGCTCATCAATTTATGTGACTTGTTCGATGAGTGAGCAGGTGAAACCTGACTGATTGCCTGGCTTTGATGGATAACACCTGTCATCAAATTGGCGGAAATTTGCAACACTGACGTTATTTGCACCTGGGGTGCAGGCAAAAAGCAAGCTGGGGTACTCACAGCTGACCTCAGAGTCGAGATACCCGCACCAGCGCTGAGTGCTCCATTCACTGAAAGTGTTTTACATCCCTCTATAGCTGTATGAAATAGTACTGAGCTGCTTGTGCACCCTGATGTTCCAACAAATACCTCTGGCATCCGACGCTGTGTCTGCTTTAAATCAAGCTCCAGGAGAAACACAGAACCACTGCCGGTTTCAAAATTATTGGTATTTTGACTTAAAAGGCCAAGGGGGCAAATAATATGGATTTGCCGAATTCCAGCAGTACTCCAGTGTGGCTTCTGAAACCACTTCATGGATACTACATTTTCATTCCCGTTATCCTGGCGAACGAAACTAGAAGATCCCACTCCGTACATCACTGTGTGGGCATTGGTTCCCATGTACGCAAAGCTGCTGAGGCCCACCACCGAAGCGTCCCTTCCCCTCCTCACCTCCGGAGCCCTCTCTCTTGGTAGCATGGTCACTATCCCCTTGCCCTCCAAACTCGTGCCCACGTACGGGTTCACAGTCCTCAGACCGACCAGCGGTTGTATCGTGCATGATGACAACTCTGTTAATGCGTGGCATAAGCCTACGCTGCCAGCAGCTGCTTCTGCATGTCCCCGCTGGGCTTTAGCAGCCACCATGTGGACAGCTTTACCCTCCGCTGTCGCCATCGACAGCACGCCATGCAGTGCCCCAACCTCGATCGGGTCTCCCAGAGGCGTCCCTGTTCCATGCATTTCGACCCCACACACGTCACCAGCCGTCAGCTGGGCTGCTGACAGGGCACTCATCACTACTGCCTGCTGGCTTGGTCCGTTAGGGGCCGTCAGCGAGCTCGACCGGCCGTCCTGGTTTACGGCACTCCCCATGTACAAGCCTCCACACGTCCATGATTGACCCTGGACACTCTGCTCCCCACTCCAGCCATAATCCATGCTCAGCCAAGCCATGGAACACGCCTCCCCGCGCCCATAACCATCAGCTGAAGCGTCGAGCGTCTTGCAGCGGCCGTCGTCACAAAGCATACCTGCCACTTTTGTGTAAGCGTATAAAGTCGGGGCCAGGGTAAGGTTTACCCCGCCTGCCAGCCCGCCCTGCTGACCGCCGAGCCACATGTCTCTAACTGCAAGGTGCGTTGCCACCAGTGCCGCTGAGCAAGCAGTATCCACTGCCACTGCTGCACCAGTTAGCCCAAACAAATAAGCAATACGCCCTGCGGATACACTCAGGTTTCCACTTGTGGCTGAATACGGGCTGAGGCTTGCCTGATGGGGCGCCGATAGCTGTCCATACTCCATGGCCTGGATGCCAATGTACACCGGCCACTGTCGAGATCCCTGCTGCTCACACCCCGGGGTTTGGAAAGCCGAGAAGGACACTGCCTCAGCCGCATGTTCCAGCAATAAGCGGTGTTGAGGATCCATCAGATCAGCCTCAGAAGATGAAATTCCAAAGGCAGCACTATCAAAGCATTCTACATCCTCCAGAAATGCTCCGAAGCGTGCCATCATGATCTCTCCAAACGGTGCTTGCTCATCCACATCCCATCTACTCCCCGGAATGGGCCGCGCTGCCGCACCCTCAGACCACGCAGGGATGACTAGCCGAGCCGTCATCCAGATGCTCGTGGCACCTAGAGGCCTGCCTTCGCCCTTGCCCCCATGGGATGCACTGACAGCCCGTGTGACCACACCCGCAGCACTGTGAGCCAGTGCGAAGGAGCTTGTCCTCTCTGAGCCAGCGCGCTTGTACTCCCCCCACAAGTAGGATGCCAAACTTTCTAGAGTGGGGTGGTCAAACATAGCTGTCGCAGGCATCTCCACCCCCAGGCGGCCGTTTATGTTGTCGCGCAGCTCCACTGCTGCCAATGAGTCCACACCCGCCTCGAGCAGGGGCTGGTGGGGTTCCACACCGCTCCCCACAGCCAAGGCGATCGCCTCCTCAACCTCTTGCAGTACAGCTGCTCGATCCATGCCACCAATACTAGTCACCTCAGCCGCAACACTGCCAATCTGCTCCCACAAGAACGCCGTCAGGCTGTCTAACGTGGGGTGGTCGAAAAGCGCCGTGGCAGGCATCTCCACCCCCAGTCTGCTTCCGATAGCTTCTCTTAGCTCCACTGCAGCCAGCGAGTCTACCCCAGCCTCAAGAAGAGGCTGGTGGGCTTCCACATCACTACCAACTACCAAAGCAATCGCTTCGGAAATCTCGCGCACCACAGCGGCATGCTGCATTGCAGGAATCGGCGCTGACTGCGTTTGTGAGGTAAGTACGACCGGTGCCTCTTGCACCCAAACGTCAGCCTCCTCATCTAAGTCACTGATGCTGCAATCAGCAGCAACTTTGCCTGGTATTACTCCTACAATACTCTCGCCTGTCAATAACTTAGGCGTACTCGTATTCACGCCCAGCTTGTTCCACTCCAAAGGACTACCCAACAATGTAGACAGCCTCGTCCCCGAGTCCCAAGATACTACTGCCTGCAGCGCCCCCAAGCCTTGTCGCGGGTCTACCAATCCGTACCCCATGCTGTCGATGCTCTGGAGTACGTTGTCTCTAGACGCTGCCATGCCCGTGCCAGCCCACGCCCCCCACTGCACACTGGACAGCGCCATGCCTGCGTCAGTGGCACAACCTGCCCACCCATCTAGCACCGCATTTGAGGTGCTGTAGTTAGCCTGCCCCCTGGACCCCAGCAGGGCTGCAATAGAAGAGAATGCCACAGTGCTGACTGATGGAAACGCTGCCGTTAAGGTACAGATCAGGTGCATGCCTGATACTTTCACCCCGTTCGTGTAGCTCAGACCCCTTGCAGTCTGTCCAGACAATGCCCCATCCTGAAGTGCACCGCCAGAGTGATACACACTGCCCCAAGCGCGCTGCCCCAGTACTTCGCTAGCGTCCTCGGTTGCTGACGCGTCACAGGCCTGCGCCTGGATGCACGCATAGCTAGACAGCGCTGATAGCACATCTTTAGATGACCGACCAGTACGACCCAGCAGTATGCTAGTGTTGCCTGGCACTGCCGTACCCAACCAGCCTGCCACAAGCAAGCCAAGGCCACTTAGGCCACCCGTCACCACCGTACTTGTCGCATCGCCTTTACCTCTAGCATAGGTGCAACTTGGATGGCCCGCTTGGCAGACTTTGCCAGCACAGGGAGTACGACAGCACCAGCAGCAACACTCTTTCCGAAGCAGTTGGAGTGTCCAACATCCGCGGAAGTCGATGCCTGATGAAACACCCCCCGGTGAGAAGGCAATGCAAATCGCCGCACATCCCAAACCATTTCTGGCATCTCTCCTGCTCCTGTACGCACCATGCCATGGGTTCCCTCGACACTGCTGTTCCTGAGCAGGCTACCATCCAGGGCAGCGCCTCTGCCAGCAACACTGGGGCTTTGCCCCGCACCTCCAAATGATAGCAGGGCTGCTCCAGCACAGCAGATCTTCAGACCCTGCAGCAGTGCCAGCTGTCCATCCACCCGCCCTGCAGCCTTCCACCTGTAGCTGGCAGGTCCCGCGGCTTCAACAGCTGCCACAACAGCAGCAGCAGTTTTGCCTAGGCTCCAGCTCAACCAGCTGTCAGGCCCCAGCAGACCAGGCTCAGGGGGGTCTTCCGACTTTGCGTTGGCCGAACCATGCACCAACCACTGTGTGACATAAAGCATCCCTACAGGCTTTGAGCCAAATTCCTGTTGTTTCGCTCGTCGCACCGCACGGGGCTTAAGAGCCACGCCTTGCAAAGAGGCCCAGTCCATCTGCGCTCCACCCGTCATGGAGACTGTCTTAGCAGCAGGGAGCCCATCATGGGCAGTATGCGCAGCGCACGTGCGGACATCTATCAGGCACGCTGAGCCCGAGCCCTCGGGAGCCACCTGACACACCTCTGCACCTGTGACAACCAGGGTAGGCCCGGGGGATGACTGTCTGCTGGCTAGTAGGCTGCGAATGCTAGTGAGGCTTTGAAGGCATCCATCCATGGCTAATGAACCGCATATGAGCACGTTCCTATCTCCGTAAAGTACTTGGCTTTGCAGGCATATCTCGCCCACAGTCGAAGACACAGGGGCTATCCCTGCAGCAAGATAGACTGATGGATGCAGAAGCTGATGAGGTACATCACTTCCCGGCATTTTTTTACTGCGGTCCAGTTCCTTGTGATTTAGCTTCGCTTGTGCGACCATGGCATTCATCACAGTGGGAGTACGTCGAAAACGGCCACTGGTATCAGGGGCATGCAGGGCGTGCGGGACTAACTCAATACTACTGGTCAGTAGATCAAGCTGGACAGTCATCGAATCTATAGATTTCATAGCCAAGGCTTTTCCGACCTGATTTCCCAAAAGGTACAAGTCACTCACACCAGAAGGCTGTATAGCAATGTTCATAAGCACGGCTGACTGACTTGCCACCTGATAAAGAAATGACTGTGGAAACATAGCTTCTCCGTTCACGCGGTTCCTCGCCAGGGATGACACATTTACCCGGTGAAGCTTGAGTCCAACATTGACAATTGTGCGCGCAGTCCCTATGATTAGAGAGGTCCATGCTCCCGACCCGACAGGAAATGGCCACACTGGCTGTCGATGCCACACAGATTGGACGCCTACTTCAGTCCCAGTGCCAGCGAAGACGTCCTTTGAGCGCATGACGGTTCTCGGGGCTTGCTTCCCAATAGATAAACAAGCATGGGCGTTCACACCACTCATCCCAAAAGAGCTTGTTCCTGCATATCCAGCTGCCCTCTGCTCCGTCAACACTCCGCCCGCACCCACCTGCCGCTGCGTCACCGGCAGCACCCCCCTCTTCCTCCACTCGCGCTCCCATGTTCCCTCCACGTGAGGATTCACACCTCGCAAATGCATCACCCCCGGCGCTACATGGTACTTAAGCGCCATCGCTGCCAGTAAGGCACCTGTCAAGCCTGCTGCCCCTTCCGTATGCCCATAGCACGATTTCACTGACCCTATGCACATGTGATGCTGGGGCATCCCATCTCTACGTCCACCGGCCAGGGCCTGCCCTAGCGCTCCCATCTCGATTGGATCCCCAAGAGGAGTGCCCGTGCCATGCACAGCCACGTAGCATAGCTTGCTAGGATCCAAGCAACCTGAAGCCAATGCACTTCTTACAAGACGGGTCTGCGAAGGACCGTTGGGAGCAGTCAATCCACTAGACCGGCCATCCTGATTCACGGCCGACCCACACACCAGCAATGCCTTCCCGCCACTGCCGTCCCAGGACTGACCACCACTAGTCAATAGAGCCGCCACCAGCCCTTCGCCTCTCCCATACCCATCCGCAGTGTCATCAAATGACTTGCAGCGGCCAACAGGAGACAGCGCCTGCAAAATACACGTCCACCCAGTGGTGCTAGGTAGTAGCATGGTATTCACTCCAGCGGATACCGCTGCCATGGTCTCCCCAGACATCAGTCCGGTGTGGGCCAGGTGAGTAGATACCAAAGACGACGAGCAAGCAGTGTCTGTACTCACACATGGTCCCTGAAGGCCAAACGTGTATGACACCCTGCCAACTAAAAATGATATGCCGTTGCCAAGAATAGTCCCAGGAGACAGCTTCTCATGCTGTTTTAACTGCATGTATTCCTGGTACATGCATCCCACATAAACTCCAGTTTCGCTGGCCATTGCTTGCGGATCTACACCCTCATACTGCTGATGAAGCGCTGACAGTACCCCGCGAGTCAGCTCGAGTAGCACCCTGGCTTGCGGGTCCATTCCATAGCTCTCATCCCAAGACAGCTGGAACACTTCATGATCAAAGTACTCGAGCCCCTCTACAAAGCCCCCCACCATCACATAGTTGCCAGGTTTGGTGGATCCCTGGGGCTGGTAGTACTCATCGGCATCCCACCTAGCTAGTGGTACACGAGCTTGCACATCGCTTTGCAGCCTCACGGTCTGCTCCATCAAACTGCTCTCGATGCTCGCATCCATAGGGCTCTTTGGGTACCGACACATGACGGATACTACTGTAGAAACCCTGAAATTTCCTTCATGCGGCTGTACTTCATCAGCAACCAACACTGTCCCAAGATCCTGGTTTAGAGGCTGCTTAGCAGCAACCTGCCCGGCAAGGAAGCCTGACAATGCAGATATGCTAGGGTAGTCAAAAGTGATGGTTGCTGAAATTTCAACACCATACAGAGCCTCTAGCTGTGAGCGCAGCTCCGTTGACCCAAGCGAATCCAATCCACTCTCCATTAGGGGAGCATTTTCACTCACAGAAACGCCAAGAACCTGCTCCACAATATAGCTCACCTCCTGAAGTATTGCTTGCGGCTTCTTCTTTGGGATGGTTGAGACACCAGTAAGTAGGTGCTTTATAAATGGTGTGTTGATCCAGGATGAGCCCTCTGCAGGAGCAGTCGAGTATGGGACGGCTCCTGAAACAGTAGTCACCGTCATGGACTCAATGTAGCTGGCGAGTGCTGATACAGACGGGTAGTCAAACATCACCGTAGCTGGAAGATCAACAGCTAATTTGGCCGCCAGATGTGTGCGCAGGTCCACTGCAGCAAGGCTGTCTAGCCCTGAGTCGAAGAGAGAAATATCGGCATCAATGCCCTGCCCAAGGATATCTGAGATCATTGACATAATGTTCTCCCTGACATTCCGTGACGGTACGTCCATGCGACCGTAAGAATTCGACAATTCTTTTGCATATTGACGTGTTCCGTCACCTCCCGGAGAAACAGTTATCGTATTGACGTACTGGGCAAGGGCTGATATAGAAGGGTAGTCAAACATCACTGTGGCTGGTAGGTCAACAGCCAGCTGAGCCGAAAGGCGGGTGCGCAATTCTACTGCAGAAAGACTATCAAACCCTGATTCCATCAATGAAGCATGTTCATGCGTATCATGTCCCAGCATATCAGCCACTGTGGACTGAATTGCGAGTTTGCTGTCCAAAGCTGGCTCATCACTTAGCTGAGGAACAATACTGGTGAGACCATCGCCATGACGAGGAACACTAACAATATCAGCGCCATCTGCATTAGCTGGAAATGTGTGGGTTTCAGCGCGATCAAAAAGACTGTCAAATATTGGCGGGATGATTTCGGTCAGAGAAACTCCTGAATTCACCTGCACATGGTGCTTCAACTTAGCTTTATCAAGAGGAGTAGCCAGCCATATTGGTACTCGACGGGCTGGATGACATTGCTGTAGAACAGTCCTTAGTGCAGACAAGCCCTGCGTGGGTTGTAATACCCCTACTCCTGCTTTTTCCATTTTCTCCAACACAGCTGCGCTCTCTGCTGCCATACCCGCTCCAGCCCAGGCGCCCCACTGCACACTTGCAGCGCAAAGGCCTGTACTGGACATACAGAGACCCCACGCATCTAGGATGGCATTCGCTGCACCATAGTTTACTTGCCCATTATTGCCAAAAAATGCTGTAACAGAGGAAAACATAATAATACTGTCCACCGCCTTCCCAGCGGAGAGCTGCTCTAGCGTCCTTGCCCCGCATGCTTTGGGGGACAGCGCCATACGAGAATGTTGTCGTGACTGACGCTCAAGTGAGGCGTCGTGGAGAACGCCAGCGGCATGAAACACCATTCCATGTTCCTTACGAGGCTGCCCCCCAACCCCGGCCTCTACATCTTCTGAAACCGCTAGGTCACAGGTCAGGGCGCTGACGCAAGCCGACTGAATGTGCGAAATATCAGGCAGTGTGATACTGTGGGCTGCACTGCGCCCACTCCTCGATAGGAGGTCAATGCTCAGGCCATATACCGGACAAGATCCCAGAGAATTTTGACACCAAGATGCCACGAGCAGTCCCAAGCCCCCCAGTCCATCAGATATTGTCACCGTCTTGTTATGATTTAATCCGAATAGCGTTCCCGTCGCTTTATGGTGGATACCCGCTTGGCTCAGTTTCGGCAGCATGGCAGCCATGGCAAAACTTTCGCATCCGAAGCTGTCACTCTGGATAGCTGGTCCGCTTGCTACTGGATTGCAATGTGAAGATGTTGCTGTGTCAGAACAATATATCTTCCAGGAAACAGCAGCAACTTCTCGTGCTACAGTGCGTAAAATGCCGTAAACACTTGATGCCGTTGAGTAGCTGTTGGAAGCAACGGAGTGACTCATGTTCTTATTGTGGCTTTTCGATGCCCCGGATATAGAAGTGGCTTGACACCCTGCAGGAGAAAGGAATGCTGCCCGAGATGTCGAGCGGGAAGACTGTACAACCCCGTGCAGTCCTTGTGCGACTGCTATGTGAGTACTGCTTTGAGACGAATCCGAATGCAGTAGTTGACTCCCCACCGGTGCATACTGAAATACTACACCTACGTCGGGATCCCCCAAGATCCACGTAGCATTGCTGTAGAAGCCGAGACGAGTGGTGTCACCAAGATAAGCTATCGCTATCGGCACTGGTAGGGAGGCTTGCCATTCTGTTTGGTAAAGAGCTCGCAGGTTACCCTTGACGAACTTCGATAGTTGTGCAGCCTGCGTACGCTTGACAACATTCTTCACCTGGAGTCTGTGCAGGAGAAAGCTCATCTTGCTGGACTTGGAGGGACCAGTCATTCCGAACGAGAGCTTCTTATCCAAGTGCAGACATTTGCTGACCCAAGCAATATTAGCACCAGACTCTCCCTGGTAGACAAATGAATCCACAGCCACTGGTACCCGGGTATCATCCGAACTGTGGCCACCATCGGAAACTGAAATGATATGCATCGCCGCATCGATGGCTGCCGGATGGCCAACATTTTGATAGCTAGTCCCAGGCTCTACATAATTGGACGCTACAGCACCCAAAGGAACACTGACAGTGTTGCGTTGGCTGCCTCCGTAAAGTTGTAATAAACCTTGAGCTTTATCCGCTGCTTGTGCACATAAGACCTTCTCGGAAACCATGATTCCGAAACCTGCAGTCATGTGCTTGGTTGTCCTAATAGATGAAGATGTTACCTCCACCAAATCAGTCTGAAGACAAACGGAAACTCGGAGAAAGCTGCGCAGGTCTCCCTTCTGTGAATTCCCGAGCAGCAGCGCCGCAGTGATTGCAACGGTGCACAGACTACTCGGGACGTCACTCACATTAGTCCCAGCACTAGGCACGCTCCCAGTACCAAAATATGAAAGCGCTCCAGCAGCCGCTGCTATCGCAAACATCGCTGCGCCGGGGAGAATCGCTCGTCCTTGAACAACGTGATCCCATAGATAACTGCTCCGGCTTTTAACAGTTCTACCCTCAAAGAGAGCCAAGTGTCCAACAGAAAAGACGCGCTCGAGCACACAGTCAATCACCGGAACAGGCCAGTACCTCCTTCTGCGCCAGAGCTTTAGACTCGACCGCGAAATTTTGCTTAGAGTACGCCGTAAGCTGTCCTTGGTTTCTCTCAGTGTGCCGACAAGACAGTGAGAGTTAACTCCACTAATGCCAAATGAGCTGGTACCTGTAATGCTTGCATTTAGTCCCCTGGCAGCCTGAGGAACCCCGGGTCCCTTCTGACGCTGAACTGCAGGTGTTACATTATATCTGCGCCTCCAGTCCCGGTCCCATGTGCCACTGACATGGGGATTAATGTTCCGCAGATGCATAACACCAGGAGCAGCCTGATCATGCAACGCATAAACACCTAGGAACACCCCTGTGAGACCTGCTGCAGCCTCAGTGTGCCCGTAGCAGGCCTTGACAGATCCTAGGCCAACCTGATTCTCAGAACCTGATGCTAGGGCAACAGCCTGGCCCAGCGCACCCATTTCGATTGGATCTCCCAGCGGTGTTCCTGTGCCATGAATGGCCACATATGCCAACTGACTTTGATCCAGGTGCCCAGATGCAAGAGCTGTGGTTATTAAGCGCGTCTGGGATGGTCCGTTTGGCGCTGTCAAACCACTTGATCGACCGTCCTGATTGACAGCTGTCCCGCAAATCAGCACTTGATTAGAAGCGGCTTGAGCACTCGTTACCTGGCTTCTCTGATTGGTCATGAAGCATGCCGCAAGAGCTTCTCCACGTCCATAGCCATCAGAAGCGTCATCGAACGTTTTGCACCTGCCCACCGGTGACAACGTCCTCAGTGCACAAAACCCTTGGCTGATGTTGGGAAGAACCATGATGTTCAGTCCGCTCACAATTGCTCCACTCGTTTCGTCACACTGAAGGCCCGTATGAGCTAGATGCATGGCAACCAATGACGAGGAACAAGCTGTGTCTAAGTTGACGCAGGGGCCCTGCAGGCCTAAGGTATACGAAATGCGCCCACCAACAAAAAACGCCCCATTTCCAAGTATGACGTTGATGCCTTGGTTATCATATCCAGAATTTGCCACCACGTCACCGTACTGATGGTAAATTACCCCAACGTACACTCCAACTCGGTCATCCAACCAGGAGCTGGCACTGCTGTATTCACAGTCAACTACTGCTGATGATGCCTCTCGGAGGTTCTGTGCTGACAGCTCCAACAGCAAACGAGTCTGAGGGTCCATGGACCACGACTCTGTTGACGAAAGTTTAAAAACCTCATTGTCGAAATCCTCCAGACTCTCCACGAAGATGCCAACCCTGACATAGCTTTTCTGACTCCCTCCGTTGGGGTCGTAGTCGATTTCTGTGTCCCATCGGGAAAATGGCAGAGGGCGGCAGAGCTCGGCCTCGCTCATCAGATTCATCCCATGCTCTGTGAAGTTGCATCCACGCTCACATCCTGGAAACAGTGCTGCGGTAGATAGCACAAGTGAGCTCGCACTCGCAGGCCGAGCTGGAAGTGTCACATCCTCACTGATATTTTGTCCCATCTGAGTACCGTCAGAAAGTAGCTGGCTCATCGTCTGGTGCAAATCAACAGTGCCCTGAAACTCTGGAAGCGCGCATATTGCATCTGCAAGTGCGTTAACTGTCGGGCAGTCCATGACGATGGTTGATGAAAGATGGACCCCAAATCGGGCAGAAAGTTCATTCCGCAATTCAACAGCTCCAAGGGAGTCAAGTCCTGCCTCCAACAGCGGCTGCGAATTATCAACAGCATAACCACATATTTCTGCCACAGTATCTGCAACTTCCCTCTGAATATCAACGATTGAAATATGATCGGAATGCGGCTCCCCTGGTACTTCAGCTCCGTCTGTCTCATAACTAACGTTCGCAACCACGAGAGCTAAGAATTTTGCGATGTCAGCTACAGAGGGGTAATCCATCACCAGTGTTGCTGGCAGTTCCACATCAAAACGAGAGGAAAGCTCATTCCTAAGCTCCACAGCCCCAAGGGAGTCCACTCCAGCTTCCATAAGTGGTTGCCCTGGTTCTACATCATTGCCCGTTACACTCTTCACCACATCCAAAATAGCCGACTGCGGCACACGGCTAGACTGCGAGCTCATGTGTGCATTCATCGATTGTCCCCTCCCAGTGTCAGAAGAGGCCCTTAAGCCATTCTGAGATTCTATTAATTGTCTTGCATGCTCAGCCATTAGCATGGACAGGAACTTCCCGATGTCTAAAATAGAGGGGTGATCCATCACCAGCGTCGCTGGTAGGTCCACCTCAAACCTTGAACTCAGCTCGTTCCTAAGCTCCACAGCACCCAAAGAGTCTACCCCGGCCTCCATCAGTGGCTGACCAACTTCCACATCCCCACCAGTTATGCTCTTTACCACCTGCAGCAAAGTGGACTGGAGCAATTCACTCGACTGCAATTTCCATGGCGAACCTGCTTCCATTCGGCCACGCCCTTCGGCATGACTAGGCACGAAATGAACACCAGTAGTACTTGTTGTCTCTACCTGCTCCGTTATCAATGCGGACAGGTACGTCCCAATATCTACAACAGAGGGATGATCCATCACAAGCGTTGCCGGTAGCTCCACACCAAAACGCGAGCTCAGCTCATTTCGTAACTCTACAGCGCCCAAGGAGTCCACCCCAGCCTCCATCAGTGGCTGACTAGGTTCCACATCCTCACCGGTGATACTTCTGACCACCTCAAGAACAGCAATCTGCATACTCTTGCTTGACTGCGAACTTCTGGGCTGCCTTTCAGCCACTTTGCCCTTAACTCGAAGGCGAGTCATCTCCCATGGGGAGCCTGCAACTGCTGCTGACCCAATTTGCTCAGCCATCAATAAGGACAGGTATTTCCCGATATCAACAACAGAAGGATGGTCCATCACCAGCGTCGCTGGCAGATCGACATTAAACCTTGAGCTCAGTTCATTCCTCAGCTCCACAGCACCCAAAGAGTCCACCCCTGCCTCCATCAGTGGTTGGTTAACTTCCACGTCCCGACCAGTGATACTCTTAATGACCTCCAGAAGAGTAGATTGCATACCCTTGCTTGACTCTGAGCTCACTGACGGCCGTAACCCCCATTCGACATGCTCTTCAATACAAATCGATTCTGGACGATTACCAGTGTCACCTGCTGAAGTTAATTGGTCAGCCATCAATGTGGCAAGGTATTTTCCGATGTCTACAGCAGAGGGGTGATCCATGACCAATGTCGCTGGCAGCTCCACATCAAAACGTAAACTCAGTTCGTTCCTCAGCTCCACAGCACTCAGGGAGTCCACCCCAGCCTCCATCAGTGGCTGACCAGGCACCACATCCTGGCCAGTAACACTACAAACTATTTCCAATACAGTAGACTGGAGTGCCTGGTGATTCGGGTTCTCCAATTTGACCCTCATTTGTACCCCTGATAATTCGTGTCTATGTACTTTACGAAGCCCAGTGGAGGAAGAATTACTGTCAATCACAACTGAGCTGGTCTTATCAATTTCCAGAACCACCTTGCCAATATTCAACCCGCGCTGCAAGAACCTGAACGCCTCGGTGCCTGCCGTCCTCATGTCGTACAGGTGTATCGGGATACTGCGAATTGAACCCTCCGCAGCCGCTTTGCTCACACCATTCAGAATCTCGTTGGCAACCTCCGGTTCATTGTCGCACATCGCGTCCCAGGCGACCGTGGTGTAGATGACATCCTCTCGAGTTTCTGCCATCTTCTCGCTGCTCCAGATCCCTCGCTTCCCAATCTCAATGAAACGACCCCTGGCATTGAGCAGCTCCACGGAGAAGGTAATGAAGTCCCCGCTCAAGCTGTTCAGCACCACGTCGATGCCCCCATTCTCACCAAGCCAACCATGCATGTCCCGCCTGAATGCCTTGGCATCACGAGAGCTGGTGATCTTCTCCACACCCAGGGACCTCAGAAATTGTCGCTTCTTCTCGCTACCTGCCGTTGCAAATACTTGAGCACCAACGCGTTGTGCAAACTGAATTGCTGCAATACCCACGCCCCCAGCACCGGCGTGAATCAACACGCTCTCTCCAGCTTCCAGGTCGGCAATGCGCCCCAGGCCAAGCTCTACAGTGGAAAATATAGTAGGCAAGGCAGATGCCTGTGCGAAGCTAAAGCCCTCCGGACATGCTGCCACTAGGTCCTGGGAAGTGATGACGTACGTGCTCAGGCAACCCACGCCCAGACCAAAGACATCGTCACCAGTACAGACCCTGGTGACGTTCTGCCCCACAGCCAGAATAGTTCCTGCAAAGTCAAGGCCAGGGTCACCGGGATCCCCGGGATACTCTCCCATGACATTAAGCACGTCTCGAAAGTTAAGCCCAACGGCCTTCACCTGGACCAGGACCTGGCCATCTGGAACTGACTGCGGTCTGGACACTCCTTGGATCGTCAGATTGCTGAGGGCCCCCCTCTTCCGCATACCCAACTTAATACCAGAGTGCACTGATTTCGGTGGTTCAGCTGCCGCAGCCCGGGAGACTGGTAGGGTATCTAAGTCGTTTATCTCCAGAACCACCTTGCCAATATTCAACCCGCGCTGCAAGAACCTGAACGCCTCGGTGCCTGCCGTCCTCATGTCGTACAGGTGTATCGGAATACTGCGAATTGAACCCTCCGCAGCCGCTTTGCTCACACCATTCAGAATCTCGTTGGCAACCTCCGGTTCATTGTCGCACATCGCGTCCCAGGCGACCGTGGTGTAGATGACATCCTCTCGAGTTTCTGCCATCTTCTCGCTGCTCCAGATCCCTCGCTTCCCAATCTCAATGAAACGACCCCTGGCATTGAGCAGCTCCACGGAGAAGGTAATGAAGTCCCCGCTCAAGCTGTTCAGCACCACGTCAATGCCCCCATTCTCACCAAGCCAACCATGCATGTCCCGCCTGAACGCCTTGGCATCACGAGAGCTGGCGATCTTCTCCACACCCAGGGACCTCAGAAATTGTCGCTTCTTCTCGCTTCCTGCCGTTGCAAATACTTGAGCACCAACGCGTTGTGCAAACTGAATTGCTGCAATACCCACGCCCCCAGCACCGGCGTGAATCAACACGCTCTCTCCAGCTTCCAGGTTGGCAATGCGCCCCAGGCCAAGCTCTACAGTGGAAAATATAGTAGGCAAGGCAGATGCCTGTGCGAAGCTAAAGCCCTCCGGACATGCTGCCACTAGGTCCTGGGAAGTGATGACGTACGTGCTCAGGCAACCCACGCCCAGACCAAAGACATCGTCACCAGTACAGACCCTGGTGACATTCTGCCCCACCGCCAGAATAGTTCCTGCAAAGTCAAGGCCAGGGTCACCGGGATCCCCGGGATACTCTCCCATGACATTAAGCACGTCTCGAAAGTTAAGCCCAACGGCCTTCACCTGGACCAGGACCTGGCCATCTGGAACTGACTGCGGTCTGGACACTCCTTGGATCGTCAGATTGCTGAGGGCCCCCCTCTTCCGCATTCCCAACTTCATGCCTGACATGACTCCCAGTGTAGACTGTCGAGAGACACTCGGTTCAACAAGCCGGTGAGATCCAAAAACTGCTCCCTTGTCCTTCACGAAATTCTGAGACACTGCACTGTGCAGTTTCATCAGGCCCGCACGCAGTTTCACCCAATTCAAAGGGCTAGCAAGCAGTGGTATGATCTGTGCCGATCCAACATCATGGTGCAGGAGGGCGGCCCTCAGAGCCCCTAGACCACGGATAGCACTGACCACACCCATACCACTTGCCTCAGTCATTGCCAAGACTGATTTCGAGGCCGCTGCCATCCCTGCTCCAGACCAAGCGCCCCACTGTGCACTACACGCAGGAATACCAACCGCTCCACACTGGGAAGCCCACCAATCAAGGGAAGCGTTTGCTGCACCATAATTGGCTTGACCCTTCATTCCCATAAATGACGATATCGAAGAGAATAGCATGAAGTACTCAAATCCCCATGTCTGGCTATGATGGTGCAGTAATGCTGCCCCAGCAACCTTTGGAGCAACCACCTTCTGCAGGGCAGACGTTGCTTGACGAGGAAGACTGCTATCCTGGAGCACACCCCCAGCGTGAAAAATCGCACGAGGCCTCGGAGCTCTGCACCCGCCAGAGTGGCAGTCCAAGGATACGTGCTGCACATCCTCCCTCACCCCAACATCACATGAGACAGCCTCCACCACAGCTCGCTCTCCTGGTTTACCAAGCACGATCCTGCCTTGCACACGTCCAGAACGGCCCAGCAGCACAGTTCTGGCCGATTTCAGCATGGTGTTAACCCAAGCAGATATCATAAGGCCAAGGCCTCCCAGGCCTCCAGAGATAAGTGCTCCAGTCGGCACATTGTTGTTAAAGCCGTTATCTATGGCCATCCCGGTCGTATGCGTAGTGCGTTGCAGAATCATAGGATATACATTGGTAGCTGCAAGGTGACATGAACCAAACTTATCTGTCTTCCGGTCAACAGACACCGATGATGTTGGGTTCAGCTGGGCTGAGGAACCAGGTACGGCTTCCTCGTACATCACACGCCATGCAGCTTTTGGTATTTCCATAGCGACAGTTCGAAGCATGCCGTGGAATGCCTCCGTCTCCAGCGACCTCAGCTGCTGTCCACTAGCCCCAGGAGAAGGTAGTGCTGACCCAACAACACCTACATCATGGTAGTGTCGCAAAAGAACATCAGCTCTACATGCACCACGAACCATTGGGAGAGCTTCAAATTGCTGCAGAATGCCAAGACCCCCATCCACGACACGACCGGACTTCATAGACACACCAACTGGGCCCAGCAACAACTGAACAGGGTATGCCCCGCCTGACACAGGAGCTGCACGCGACAAGGAAGCGGAATCCACGTGCCAATAAAGACCGAAAAGCATGGGTTCCAGGCTTGCGCTCCTAGTAGACTTAACGGAAGCAGGCTTGCCAACATTCTTCAGGTGCAAGCGATCCACCACTGATCGGCAGGAATCTGAGCCGCTAGCATCACGAAGAACAAAGGAGGGTGATGCAGCACCCAAGGCAAAATGATTGCCTACCCAGAAATCATTCGACAGCCCAGGCACTACACTTCCCGGGGGGATCTTCGGTTGAAGTCCTGGGCCATATGCACTTGCGCCAATTGGAATCCACGTAGACTCGCTGCTGATCTCTGACAGGAGCCCATGAAACGAAGCATCAACTGCTGCAGGGTGTACGAGGTAGTCCTCATTAGAAGCTGAATTGCCTGTAGAATTTATGTTTCCAATCACTGATGGAAAAACTGCCGCCATTGTGTTTTTTGTTGCCTCAAGCAAACACGGGAGAACAAAGGCTCCATTTTGCTTGATTTCTCGGTCGGCATGACCACTGCAATCCTTGGAAATTACTGACAAGCTGCATTTCATATGCATAGCGGGGAGCTTATTTTTCTTTGAGGAAGACGATAGCTGAGCTGTGCCAGTAAAGCTGTATATCTCTAAACACAGGGAAATAGACACACCAGCGGAGAGGGTGCCAAGAAGCATTGCAGCAGTGATGACTGCCCCAGATACTGCTACATTGCCAGCTGAGTCTGTAGAGAGACCACATACTGCTCCTTGACCAGCCGCTTCAAGCATTGCTGCCCCAGGGAGAAGTGCCCGGCGTTGAACGACATGATCCCAAAAGTAGTTCAGACGGGACTCGGAAACCAGGGCAGCGTACTGCAGCGCGGTAGGCTGTAAATTCGTCACTACATTCACCAATACCATGGATGATTGTTTGCACCACAGGCGAACAGGAATCCAAAGCGGTACCTGTAACTCGTGATCTCTGGACGATTGCAACACAGACATGGGCTTGGAGAACATACAATGCGCATTTGTCCCTTGAAACGCGAAGGAACTCACCCCGGTCACCTGAAGACCAGTGCTAGGCAAAACGACCGCCGGTACTGGTTGACGTGCGACATGTGCGTTTGCACGTCCTTTGGTAGCCAGCATGTTAAGAACATGCGGGTTTATGCCACGAAGATGTAGAACCTCTCGCTGGATCCCGAGAATCATCGATTGAACACCATGGATAATACTCACAATACCAGCAGCCGGCTCATTGTGCCCAAGGTGAGACTTGTTGGCGGTTAGCTTTACGAAGCAGGCAACGTCCTGTCTGTCACGCCTTGTCTGTGTGACTGCAGTTATGGCCCCAAGCTCAATAGGATCCCCGAGAGGTGTCCCTGTTCCGTGCATCTCCAAGTTCTTCAAGTCCTACGAATGATAGTAGGGCCAAAAATAATCACTATCAACGACACCCACGTAGGAAGCTGAAAGTGCAAGGCTTCCGATACGATGTGCTGGGGGGAAAGCACATGTGCGTACCTCTGCGACAACGCCTGACCCTTCAATACATCCAAGTATCACGTGTTGCTGGGCAGGCCCGTTTGGTGCTGTCAGAGAGCTGGATGAACCATCTTGATTCACATTTGTGCCCTGAACATTTTACCGAAGGTGCATACCAATCAGACAGAAAACGGGAGTTCAGTGAAGTCATATCTTCAATTCAAAACACACAAGTACTTTCCAGCCCTGCCTGACTTTGAAGCTACTATACCTTGATGATTGCATCAATTTTGATTGCATGGCTGTTGAGGGCTCCTAGCTCAACTCCAAGCACTGCCACACTCGCAATACTTTCAGCCCGCACGTACCCATCAGCAGAGCTATCCAATGTCTTACATCGGCCATTTGTCGTAAGCATACTTGCAGCGCCATACGCCATTGTGGCCTGTAAATAACCAATAATCAAACTATATATCGCTGACGGGTGTATGAAATGATAGCACAATCATCGGCACCAAAAAAATGTTAAAGATTGAAGAGGCATACTGTGCAAGGAACAGTGCTATCGTTCGGACTTGCTAACAAGGGTAATTCTCACCTTGGGAACCAGAATTAGGTTCACTCCTCCCACAATGGCCATGCTTGTGCTGAATGTGACGGCATGCGACGCTGCATCTAATGCAACGAGTGATGAAGAGCAAGCAGTGTCCACGGTCATTGCAGGCCCGCTCCACCCGTTCACAAAGGAAAGCCTGCCGGCAACAACACTCAGAGCAGCACCTGATACAGCAGCAGGCGACAGTAGAATGTTACTGCACGATCTCAGCTCAGCTACAGCCCTGCTACCAACACTACAAGAAAACAATACTGCAACCGATGACATACATTATCAAAGCAATATTACAAACTCAACATACCACTGGCAGAATAAGGCGATGGCACATGGCCGGTATGGTTCATGACCAAGTCGCTGTAATCCATCCACGAGGCTCCAACAAACACTCCCGTGTCCGGCGCAAAACAGTTCCCATTCCCAAATGCCCGGAACGAAAGCTCCACAGATGATTCGAGCAGAAGCCGCTGTTGCGGATCCATGTAGATTGCTTCAGGGGGTGATATTCCGAAGCCAGCCACATCAAAATTCTCGACTCCACCGAGCAGGCATGCAAAGCGAGGAACGTCGCGACCTTTTTGAGTCCTTCCAAGCAGTTCAATGTCCCATCTGTCCAGCGGAATCGACCTCGATCGATCTTTTACATTTGCGAGATCGAAGACAGTGTCCACAGCTGCGTGACTGCCACAGCGCAGTACATAACCAGCTTGCACGAGTTCCTGAAAAATTTTGAAGACGTTAGCATGAAAAAAAACAGGATAAAGCACAAACCCCACCGGTGAAGGGCAATCTTCACGAAACTATATCTAAACAGAGCTGCTGAAATAATCTCATGATTCCACACCTTACTCCGCTGTTGCTGCGGAATGGTAAGCTGTGCTCCGAACTTCAGGAGCTGGTTGCCGACCCTTTCATCATCATCAGACCCATTGGCACCGTCGCTATTTACATCCACCTGACTCTGCAGCAGAGCCTCCAAGTGATGAATCAAATTTCCTGCTGTGGGGTAGTCGAAAAGAAGAGTCCCAGGCAGATTAATTCCTAAATGCGTGCTCATCTCTGTTGCTATCTTGACCATCTCCATGGAATCCAGCCCAATTTCCATGATGGGCGCATTCATTGAGATATCGGAATTTCCTATAATAAACAAAGCAAACTCTCAATACTGACACCCAGCTGAACTGGTTTCCATTCAGCTTGTCGTACATCATTATCAACAAAGGGAAGCCAAGAATTGGAAGGGGGGGAGGGGGGGGGGAGGGGGGGGGGCAGGAGCGAGCTGATCGTGCAAACCTGTAGAATCGCCGCCGTCGGGAACATGTTGACTCAGGATAGACATCACCGTACTTCGTATCTCGCCGATCGCGGTACCTTCCGGGGAATCCGGCGATGGAAGTAACCCTTTTCCAAGGGTCACAGCAGCCCGTGCTGCTACCCCGTTCAACGATGACATCGCACCGTTGTACATCCTCAGGTACAGAAACTCGGCTGCAGCTTCGCTTGAGCCACCATACCAGTGGAAGCGCTGTCTTGTAGGAGCAGCGGCCGCTCCCAGCGCCATCACGGGCTCGGATCCGTGCCACAAAGTAGAAGATTCATCGCACAGGGCCAGCATTTGCGCTCCGATTGAGTTAAGGATGGCGACTATCACTAGCGATCCGGCACATAGATCGAGTCTGGCTTCCAGCCCGATAAATCGGAGCAGCAGGTTTTTTGAGTCGGGATCCAGAGACTCCACGACAGCTGAGCCAATCACACCATTCACTCCAGAGATCAGAGCAATATCACACCATACTTCCTCTGATGATAAAGCGATCTGAAAATCTCCCAGTTGAACCAGCCCATCCATAACATGACTTTCTCTATCAATACTAGCAATAGAGAGGTCTTCCAGCACAGTGCCATGATGCATCTCAGGAAGAAAAACCTCCCCACCAGCCTCATGATCATGCCACATGCTCCATTGTCCCTTTTCGATCTGCATCCACAGCACAACGTAACAACATACCATTATCAGGCATATTTTCAGCAGATAGTGGAATCTGGCATTTTCACATTCGTTGCACGAGGGAGGTGACGCGGGGAAGGTACCTGAAGGAATGCTGCAACTTTCGCGTCACAGCTTGAGCAATCAAAACCCTGCATGCCGAGAACAAGCGCGTCGTCCCATTGCTCAAGCCCATGCTGTGCAGCATGCCATTCAACCATCTTCGAAGCCTGGATCACATCGCAAGATCCCGACCATCCGGAAACGCAAACCGATATGTGCGGAACGCCAAATACTTCAAACGCATTGCATAGTTCCTCCAGAGCCTTTAGGTCTGATGAAATCACGACCAGCGGGGTTTTCAGCCACCTGTGTGGAAAGGGCACGGTATATCAGTTTCTTGATAGGGTTATTCCTCACGTTGTGAATAGCCTCAACCATTATTCATGATTGAACTTGGGACAGCATACAGGTAACAAAGATGATGAGGCAACAGCTCGACTGGGCTGCATGAGCAAAAGGAAAGGGCGTAACAATAAGCTTTACACACCTGTCTCGTGTTTCAAACAGACGTTCGGCTAGCACGGACATGCTGCAATGTTCCCCTCCAGTTTCGGATGCAACACCACGTAGATACGGCGCCCACTTTGGCACAGCCCTCTGCTGCATTAACAGGGTGATATTTCCAGACCCTGACATCTTTATAGGGCCGTCTCTTTCTTCTTCGTCTCGAAGTGAGGAAGAGTGGCATAGGGTTGACATCTGAGCGAAGTACAGTAATACCAGCGTAGTGAGTTGCTTGATCACCACACATGCCGGTATAGGAGCCGCAAGCAATAAACTTTTACTGCAGTTAGTCGTCGGTTACCAACTAACAGTGTCACAACATGAAATCATCGATAGTCAGATAGATAATTAGAATAACTGGTAGCTAGCTATATAGATATAGGCTCGTAGCTAGGTATATATAGTTATCTGGGTATAGCCGGGTAGTCGTGAATTCGTCCATATACTTGTCTCAGCCAAGCCAGAAGTCGGAGTAATAAGAGGCCAATGCGGAGCGTATACGCCTACCCCTACCCCTACCCCAACAGGATATACAGCTGTCGATGGAATTCGGAAACGCGCGCAGCAAGAATGAAACAGGCAATTATAAAGGTGTTGAAACGACATTCCTGAACAAGACGCGACGCGAGTTGAAATGACTTAACAAGAGGCAGCAGGGCGACCTGCTGCTTCTCCTAAAAACTACGGAGGGAGCTCTTGCTGGCACTTTGACAGTCTCCGTCATTTGCTGTAGCTTCTACACACAAGTGCAGGAGACTGAGTGTCGAAGCTGCCCCTGTTGTGCTCGAAAAGTGCTGCCGAAGACCATGCCTAACAGGCAAGGTCTGTAGCAGTCGCGGGAGGCGAAACATGTTGAAAGTCATCAAGTGTCGATACTGTTATATACACTATTCAAATAACAGTCGAGTGTCGCTACTGTTAGACAAGATGGCGGTGGCAAGTGTGTGCGCTGCTCTCGAAGAAGCTATAATAAACTATGCAGTTCAGCTCTGAATATGGTGCTTAAACTGTCCAAGCAACGTATATGCTTAACTGCTATATAGGCAATAGCTCTTCAGATACTTGCCTACACATAAATGCGAATCTGAGCTGTGAAAATTCAAAAAAACTGGGGTCCTTCATCACGGGTTCATATTTTCTGCTGTTTGCGCTTTCCCAATTGTGTCAAGGCAACGCTTCAATCAGTTTGGAGATCATCGACACACGGTCTAAAACCTGAACTAATTGGGTACACGCAACCCAGGGCAAGGCGGGTCGGCAATCCAGGGCGAAGGGGGCTAAATATCGCAGACTCAAGGAATAATGGATGATATATATATTGGTAAGACTGCAGGAACATAATACTGTCTGGACGGATGAGCTACTTCGGTACCGATACACCTGCACAACTCACCTTCGTTGCCGCCCGTAGGTCCTTGATGAGCGCCGTGTAAAGATAAAAGAACAGATAATTCTCGCGCCTTGGCGTTTCCTCTACTCTGCGTTGTCGCTACAAAGCAACGTATCGGGACGCCCTGCTTTGATTCTAACCTAGCACGTAGCTTCCAACACGTCCCACTATCTCGACAGTAGACTTCCCGGCTGAGATTATCTTACCGTTGGCTCTCAGGAGACAAGCCGCGGTTATCCTTCACGCACTGCCGGCGTACGGAATAAATACCAGGGAACGTCCTCCGCGCTCGGTATGGTTCCAAATCGCGTGCAGGCAACTCCGCTCCAGCGCGTGTGGGCGGATGAACTAATAACACTCTATCCAGCAACGCTGTCTTGTACATCACACACGTATTAGTACTATACCACGACTAAATATCGTTTGAAATTCTACCTAACAATTGTAGTAGGTACCTCTACCCTGTAAAAATAACTTACTGGCACATGGCCGTAAATTTTTTGGGGGGAACCAAATGAATGCCACTTCCTGATTAGTAGTTAGGATCGCATCTTTCGCGCATGGTCGCAAAGTTCACCTAAGAACCGGTCTTAAGCTGTGTGCAGGTAAGAGACAAGCAAGGAGGGAAACCCTAACTACCCGGCACAATTTGTTGTTGGAATCGAAAGCTTCAAAGCGTAATGGAAACTTCAAGTCTTGAGGAAGGTGCTAATGTGGTTTATTGGGGCATGAGACCATGTGACATGGCAGTGGTACGGGGTGGAAAATAGGGTCTCGTTTGTTACAACATCAATTTAACACTTTCTCGCGAGTCGTGGGAAAGTGACAATTGCAGTATAAATTAGTAATGTAGCACCTTACCTACCCACTGCACGTTGTCGCACGCCCGCTACCTAACCGCGGCGCCTGCTGGCGGCGCAGCGGCGGCGGCCCCGGAGAGGGGTGCGCTCGCATGCCCGTCGGTACCTACCTCTACCTCCACGCGGTGGGCGTTGGTAACCATGTAGCCGTGCCATGCTTGGCACGGTAGGGGGTTGAACGAGGTACCGGCAGCTACGATCTGCGGGATCAGCAGCTGTCGGGAAGGCATGTACGGAGGGTTTTGGAAAACCATAATATCCGTACACCACCACAGGGATCTCCCGCTCGGCATGTCCGATATGTCTTTTCCGCGACTAAATACTCGCAGATACTCTCCCGACGAAGGGACGGGGGCGGCGTTTGCGAAATGTTTTTTGGCGAAGAAGGGTACGGACGGATCATCGGTGGGACGAGGGTGTTGGAGTTGGCGGCGGACAGCTGGGAAGCAGCGCTAGGGCACGGCGCTTGTGGCGGTTAGCCTCCGAAAGCTAAACGCTAGCTCAAATCTGTTCTAGTCTGTCTAGTTTTGTCGTTGCAAGATGGCAAAATGATGTTGTCGAGAGGCTATGGTGAAAGATGTTTCACTGTTGTACTTAGGCAGTATATGTTGTAAGTGAACAAAGGAATTGTTAAATGGTTCTGTCACCTCCCTCTATTGCACTGGGCTTAAATAGGTTTCTGCCCAGATTACTGACGCCTGCAAGCTACGCTTACGTGTCAGGCGTTAGGGTTGTCTAACCGTCGTCATCTGCCTCGAGACGCGGCCTGCCTAGCATTGGGTTTCACGACGCGGCTCCTTCTGCATCGAAGAGCACGCTCTTGCGCGTCATCTGGCTAGTTAGATTAATTATGCATATATGTACGTACCGGGAGGTACTGGTCGTACTGTAGCATCAGCACCCTTACAATATTGCAGTAGCGACGTACCCACGTGTATACGTCCGTCCTGTGGAAAAGCACGAATTGGAATCCGTAACGAGTACCTGTACAATGTCTTGCAATGTATTGTTGCAGGACTGTACTCGTCACACTCGTACCCTCCCCCTCTTGACAGATCAATGAGGCCGCCGCGAGGCAGACCTCCGTGGTTCTTGGCTTCTTTACTTAAGCAGTTACTGGGACTCAGGAATGCGCGCTGGGTGAGCGTGCATGAAGTCGATGTACGCTTGAGTCTTGGCAAACTTGTGCCATTGGGGCGTCTCCAAGAATTCTTGTAACGCGACTGTCCGGTGCACCTCGTTCAACCGGTACCAGACAGGTGGAATGTCGTCATCACTGAAGTGCGTCATGAAGAGCAGATATTTGCCTCGTCGCCCAGGTAGCGACTTGATGCACACAACAGAGATGTGCGCGACATCAAACTCCTCATCGTCTCCTTCAGGTACAGTCACCGGGACAGCTGGTCGTAGTGGAGCGGTAGAGCAGGGTCGCAAGTTGTTAACATGGAACACAGGATGTAAGCGTACTGTCGCTGGTAGTTTCAACCTGTAACTGTGTTTTCCAATCTGCTCCTCCACTGAAAAAGGGCCGAGCTGTTTGTCTCTGAGTTTCCGGTTCGGTTGTCCTCGCAGAAAAAAGGTTTTCTGTGACGACTGACACCTTGTCTCCCTTAGCGAAGTGTGGCGCTGTAGACGGTTCTGTGCGCGCCTGCATTTCCTCCTTGTGTAGCTGTAACACTGAGCGTACCAGGGTATGTACTTCCTGTAACAATTTCAACCGTTATGTTGCATCTTGCAAAACTGGAATCGACGGTCGCATGCTGAACAGCAAGTCAGGAGGCTCCTCAGGAGAGAACCCAAAGTTAGCCTCGAACGGTGTGTGCTCAATTCCGAGTGCACGCGAAGCGTTGTACGCGAATTCCACTTGCGGTAGAAGTGTCGTCCAATCAGAGCCGTCATAGCAACAGAAGCAACGAAGAAGCTGCTGAAACGTGATGTTCACGCGTTCTGTTAACCCGTCCGTTTCAGGATGTCGGCTGGAAGACATGTTCAGACGCGTTCCGAGGCGTCTCCAAAGTGTCTGCCAGAAGGCACTGACGAATTTTGGGTCGCGGTCACTGATCAGCACACGGGGCAGTCCATGTAAGAGGTAGACTCCTTGTAAAAACAAAGTTGCAGTTTCTTCGGCAGTAATCGACTCTGTACATGGCATAGAAAGGGCCATTCGAGTTAGATGGTCTACTACAATCAGCACACTGTTAAAGCCATTGCTCTCAGGTAAGTGTGTCAGGTAGTCAAGACCAACTGTGTGCCACGGTCTGGGTGGAACAGGTAGTGGGTAAAGAGTCGCAGCCATCTGCGGTCGAATCTTCGCTCGTCGACACACGACGCAGCGTTCACAGAAATCTTTCACGTCTTGGCGGATTCGTTTCCACCAGAATCTGTCGAGTGCTTTAGCAAGAGTGCTAGCAACTCCTCTGTGACCAGCTGACGAACTTTCTGTGATCAATCTCAGTCGGAGCTCAGAGTTCTGTGGTATACAGAGGCGATTGAGGCGCCAAAAGTATCCGTCTCTGGCTTCTATCCGGCTGTCTTTTGTCCACTCACCCTCGTCCCCATAAAACGAGTCTTGTGAGAACCCCTCGCGAATGAGATCAGCGAACTCAGGGCTCAGCTGCAGCGCGTCAACAGTCAGTAAATTTAACTGCGCGTCTTCAAACAGCAGCTGGGACTTCCGTCGTAATTCTCGATCTGACGGAACCTCGCCATCCCAAAATAAGGGTACTGTGGCCTGAGGTACGAAGTCTGGTCGCCGGCTTAACGGGTCAGCTTCGTTCAGAGCTCCCTTGCGATATGCAAGTGTCATCGAGCCCACAAACGGTTGCAAATCCCGCAGGTATCTTGCTTGCCGTTTGTTCAGCCTATTGTTTGGTTGCCTGAGCAGATGTCGCAGTGTGTCGTGGTCCGACAAGGAACTTAGAGCATCCTTCAAGATAGCACCTCCAATGCTTGACAGCTTCGCATACGGCCAAAGCTTCTAAGTCGTACGCAGAGTAAGTGTTACCACGCTCAGCTGGATTCAGCTTACGCGCCCAGTAAGAGACTGGTTGAAGACCTCCTCCTTGGTCTTGCAACAGGACTGCTGCAATCCCCACTGTTGAAGCATCTGGAGCTACGGTGAACGTCGCGTCCGAGCCGACCTCCGGAAGGATCATGCATGGCGCGGAAATGAGCCGTAACTTGAGAGTCTCAAAGGCTTCCAAACAGGCAGGCGTCAGCGTAACCTTCTGTGGCTGGGACTTCCGCAGTAAGTCCGTCAATGGAGCCGTAAGGTCGCTAAAATGGTGTATGAATCTGGCGTAGAAGTTGCAGAATTGTACAAAACTGCGAACCTCCTTATGCGTCTTGGGCACTGGCCAGTCTGCAACGGCCTCGACTTCCTTTGTGGAAACCGAAATTTTACCGGCTGACACTGTATAGCCCAGGTACTCCATCTCTTGCAGTCCGAAGAAGCACTTCTTAAGGCGTAACTTTAAGCCCTCCTCTTTGAATCGCTGTAGCACGAGACGCATGTGCTCCATGTGCTCCTCCAAAGTTCGACTGTAGATACAGACGTCGTCCAGGTAGACTGTTACGAACTTATGTAAAAAGTCGCGAAGAATGTCATTCATCATCCTCTGAAATGTAGCCGGCGCATTGCACATGCCAAACGGCATGGCGACCCATTCCATTAAGCCATCAGGGGTCTGAAAAGCCGTCTTGTGAACGTCTTGATCACGCACTCGAACTTGCCAGAAGCCAAAGGCGAGGTCGAGGTGTGTGTAAAAATTCGCGTCCTTAAGTTCGTCCAAAGTATCATCCACACGCGGAAGTGGGTAAGCATCTTTACGCGTAACCTCGTTAAGGCCACGGTAGTCAATGCACAGACGTAGCGAGCCATCAGCTTTCCGCACAAAAAGAATTGGCGAGCCGAACTCACTGTAGCTGGGACGGACCAGACCAGCCTCCACTGCGTCTTTAAGTTGTCGATTTAGTTCAGCGCGCTCTGCGGATGATAATCTGTTTAGACGTTGGCGTCGCATCGGGCCAGTTGTTTCAATGGGATGATCCCACTGTCGGCTTACAGGTGGAGAGTCGACAAGTTGCAGTAACTCCGGGAAGTCATCACTCATCAAAGAGTAACGACCGGAAGTTGTCACGTTGTTCAGCAGTTAGCTCCTCTCCAGTGTGAAAGTCTGTCGGTTGTTCAGTGGCTGACGTAAGTTCAATTACGTAAAATTCAGCATGACGTCCTCTGCTGCGGCGCGTCTTGCGCATGAGCTTCTGAACTTTCGTAGACGACAGGAGTAGACACTCAGGGCGTCGTTCCTCGAGCGTAGTCTCCACAGCTGTGCCATCCATCAGTGTAAAAACCCTGGTTGTACCAAATTGTAAAGAGGCATGTTCGTCATCGAGCCATGGTAAACCCATGATTAAATCATATGTACGTAAATCACGTAAGACGTAAAAAGTCCGGTGAAATTCGTGTCGAGCCAGCTCAAAAGTGACATCGCAGACTGTCGTAGAAGTCACTCGTTGTCCGTTGGCGAGTCGAACAGGTGTCTTAGTCGTAGACTTCCGAGTCTGTAAAGCAAAGCGTCGTACGAAGTCCTCTAACACAAAATCAAGTGTCGCAGCGCAGTCCACTAATCCAGCAATTTGGTGTCCGCCATCAAGAGTTTTCACAGTCAGCTCAGTTCGAATTAACGGGCGACCTTCCGTGAGGTCAGTCATAAGGGCTGTAGCTGGCGAAGAAAATTGTCGCAGCGCAGCGATGGACGGTTCCGCGTCGTCAGAAGGTACAAGTACCGAGGTGGGTTGATCAGATGCTATAGGTGTTGTCGAGTCGTTAAACGCACAATCTGCGTCGACTAACCACAGCTGTACAGGCCAAGGAGCTGGAGCAACCACCTCCTGTTGCGCTGGGTTTTCCAATGACTGACGAGTAAAAAGTTGTGTCCTCGCCGGGAATTCTTGATAGAGTTTCCAGTTTTTAGTCAGTGGAGTAAATTTCGCCCATTTCGGTAGAACAAAAACAGCCATCGTAGATGTCGGAGATGTTCGACGACAATCCTCAAAATGCTGCGCAATCTGCTTTGCTAACTCCCTGGGTGGGTTGATGAACACCCGTTCTCATGTCAAGTCTCTCTCAAGAATCGAGTCACTCGGCGAACAGTGAGGTAAGTCACCGTGCGAGTTTAGACCTTCATCATCAGCACATCCCTCCAATGTGAAGTTGAATCGTGCATGCAGAGGGTCAAAGACTGAGTCAACCAATTTCCAATCAATTGAACGTCTGGTTACAGATTTACGACTTTGTCTCTGCTTAGTCTGACGACGACGACCTGCTACTAGAGTTGCAGGTGTCGCGACTGTAGTCGATGGAGATGCCGAAGGTGTTTCGACGACCTCTGTCGCTAACAGTGTCTCAGAACGAACAGTAGATGTAGCCGGCTGCTCCAGTTCGCTGGTGGAACAGCCTTGCCACTATCATTGCTTCTTAGACTCCATTGGTGCCTTGCCCTTCCACTCCGGGCATTGGAACAGTCGGTGTCCCTTCTTGTGGCACTTGAAGCAGAGTCCCTCCTCCATGTGACGCTTACGCTCCTCAAGAGTCATCGCTTTTGCGAGTGTGTTGAAATCATCGCGGCCACATGTTTGACCACGTCCACCATTGTTGCCTCCACCACGTCCACGTCCGCGGCCACGACCACGGCCACCTCTATTACGCTCCCAAATGTTAGAGGCTTCCTCGAGAGGGTCTTCAAGGTTGCGCTTGCGTGTAGGCTGGGCAGATGGGCCAGCAGTAGACCCCGTATTGCCGAGTTCCGGCGGATATGTAACGACGTCGTTCATGAAGTTTTGCAGCTCCACCAGAGTAATCTGGTACCCCTTCTGAGCTCGGTGTGACTTTGCCTGGTTCTTCAACGTAGAGTTCGCTAAGCCGTTAATGAAGCGCACACACTGAACATCAGCTGTCAGGTGCTGACGAGATCGACGTAAGAAGTCGTTGTACTGCTTAGTGTAGAACGCGTAACTCATCGTGTTGCTCTGCATAAAGGTAGTCCAGCCAAGTTGTGGGTAGGCATCGGCATTCCCACTCGTAAATCTGTAGGCCCTTCACCAGTCAGCCGATTAATGTGTCCACGAATTAACAGCCAGACATGACCAAAGTCGACCGTCGTAAACCGGGAGTGCATGAAAAATTGCCTCGGGATAGACATGTCGTCATGCAGGACTGGATCGTGTTGGTAGACTGCTCGGAGAAAAGATTCCCATTGAGTCACGTAACCAAAGTGAAGTAACTCACTCTTGTGCTTCTCAGCACGAAGTAACCCTGTTTGAGCGGGCGTAATGGTTAGACCGTCAATGTTGATTGTTTCCGGGACGACGTAAGTGCCATCCGGATTAACTGTCGACTGTGCATTAACAGCCTGCTCAACCTGAGCAGGTGTGCGTAAGTTGTTCGTAGCAAACATGACAGGAATAGAAGCCGAGTACACGTAAACAAGCTGTCGTCCTTGAGGTAGCTTAACTCGGACATGAGCGTCACTCGAAAGCGTTAAATCATCCGGTGTCAGAACGAGACCGGTTTCCTCGTGTAACTCACGAACAACAGTGTCGATAGGCTCTTCGTTAGGTAAGATAGAGCCCGCTGGGAGCCAAGTTTTACCATAACGAGGCTCACGCTGTAATACCATCTTCAAGTCCGACGGTTTAGTTCCTCCAACGTGAATTACCAACACCACGTAATGTCCGGGTCCTAGAGAAGCCATTTCGAATCAGTCAAGCAACGTCGAGCAAATCAATGAGCAACGAAAACGTGCGTCGACCGGAGAGCTCCGAAACCAGTGTGGCGGTTAGCCTCCGAAAGCTAAACGCTAGCTCAAATCTGTTCTAGTCTGTCTAGTTTTGTCGTTGCAAGATGGCAAAATGATGTTGTCGAGAGGCTATGGTGAAAGATGTTTCACTGCTGTACTTAGGCAGTAGATGTTGTAAGTGAACAAAGGAATTGTTAAATGGTTCTGTCACCTCCCTCTACTGCACTGGGCTTAAATAGGTTTCTGCCCAGATTACTGACGCCTGCAAGCTACGCTTACGTGTCAAGCGTTAGGGCTGTCTAACCGTCGTCATCTGCCTCGAGACGCGGCCTGCCTAGCATTGGGTTTCACGACGCGGCTCCTTCTGCATCGAAGAGCACGCTCTTGCGCGTCATCTAGCTAGTTAGATTAATTATGCATATATGTACGTACCGGGAGGTACTGGTCGTACTGTAGCATCAGCACCCTTACAATATTGCAGTAGCGACGTACCCACGTGTATACGTCCGTCATGTGGAAAAGCACGAATTGGAATCCGTAACGAGTACCTGTACAATGTCTTGCAATGTATTGTTGCAGGACTGTACTCGTCACAGCACTCACTAGCAGTCGCCAGCCCTGCGAGAGTTTTCAGTCTCCCCTAGGGGCGAGGCCCGAAGCTACGCAGGACGGAGGTGGGTCGCAGCCGGAGGAGCGGTACGGTCTGGCGGCGGCGGTCCTTAGGATCACCCGCCGCCGGGAAAACCCGGTACGGGGGGGTTTTCGGGAAATATTCCCGTACCCACCATATTTTGAGGGAAGGCGACTCGATCCCTTTGTTCCGCCAACCCCTCCCCTAGTCGGTACCCGGTTATCGACAGGTTGCCTCATGCAGTGTGCCTAGGCGGGTTATCGTAACGGCACACTACTCGTAAAGGCGGCCGCCTAACAACGTAAACCACCGGGGGAGGGTACGGACGGCCATAGCGCGATCGGATAGGTGATGGAAACATACGGCGAAAGGACAGGGGACATGACAAAATCGGGCTCGGAGGCAGGAGAGCTAGCCGGACACCGTCTGCGTCCTAGTTATTTTCTCTTCCCAGCCCCCGAAGGAGGAGAGAAGACTAAGCATGTTACTAGTTGCGCCGGGCAAAGCGACTAATATCTCGGACGGGGAGGTGCAAGGATCGAGTAGGGACCGTCGACGACCTGAGCGAGGGGGTTTTTCACATGCCATTCCCCCCTAGCCCCGGCACGACCGGAGTCGCACAAGAGCGGAGGTCATACAGGTCCGACTCGACCATCATCTGCTGACCAGCTTAGGTGATCAACGTCCCCGCAGCGGCTCGAGCAAGCCGCGCATCGTGGAGACTAGCGACATTTTTTTGTCCATACTGTATCCAAAAAAATTACGTATAGATCAAAAAATAATAAATACCTAGTTACGTGTACACTCTTCCCATAAAGTCCGTTACTAGTGAAATAGGGCCTTTTGCGTAGGGCGGGTGTTTACCATGTAGGGTTTCTAGGGTTTAGCTGTACTTTAGCTCGTTGAAAAGGCGGGCCGAAACTTGTGTTAACGGTAAGGCTAAGGGGGAAGCGGGGCACAAATGGGGCCCGTCACGGCTACGATATGACGTATTAGGGTTTGCGGCCCAACCCCGATTTCGGTGTATACCCTGATTCGGGCGCCCCGGAATTCGGATTTGCCACGCTTTGGCTCGTGAAAAATCCCGAAATGGGCGACACAACATGCGGTTTTTATGATCCCAGCATGTTGTCCGCAAACATGGGAGCACGTGGGTGTGATGGCATGTGCCGTTAATATGCTTGACGTGGGTGGACTCGGGGCCGGAAAACCACAGCTTGGGAGGCTTAAAAAAGCCTAACTTCGCCGTACAATGTCCGATTCGAGCAAACTAAGTTGCAAGTGGGAGCCCTTCCCCCAAGTAAATATAAGTTTTCAACTTAATTTTCGCCTACCGGCCGGTTTTCGCGTCAAATCCGCCGTCCGATGTCATCCAAGCCCTCGTACAGCCAAATAAAGCTTTTAGGGTTTCAAAATCTGCCACATTCGCGCGGGGCTAGCAACCCCTAGACAGGTGGTACCCGCATACCCGCTCCGCTAATACGCTCAACAATCAGCGCTCTATATTTCTTCTATTCTCGGCGTTGCCCATTTCATGCCCCATGATGGCATGGTGCCGTGCCCTTTGCCGCCGGCGAGATGAAGGCCCGTGCTAGGGTACTTTGAGAGCTCCCCGCCATTTTTCACGCCCGGCGATGCGCAAGTTTCTAAGGCCAACGATCCGCGCGCCAGGGTGCTTACACTCCAAGTCAACTGCCCCTCAAGCCTAATAGGCCCCCAGCCCGTGCTCCTTGGTGGTATTTCCGGGCACGTGGCAAGAAAAACCAGTGCACACGATATGCCATTCTCGGTGTCGCCGCTATGTAGACGGCCGGGCGCAACACAGTCGGTGGATATTAGTGCAATTGTGCAAACATGCTGAGAACCCAGTGTCGAGTAGTCTCCCGGCTTGTCGCGACACTACGTGTGCCGAGCCACGCATAGAGGCGTGCATAACCTGCACATGCACGAATTTCGGCCCGCAAAATATGGGCCGAAAATCCAACGTGGGTGCCCACAATAATTGGGGCGTGCCGGTAAAGGTGCTCACGTCAGTGAACAACGCGCCGTGGTGTGCTGTTCGAAAATCATTATTCTACACCCCAATCGAGTTGCATGGCCATCGCGGCAGTGCGTGGCGGGTAATTAAATACGTGCCGCTAGTAACGGACTTTATGGGAAGAGTGTGGGGCTGGGCGCCGGTGGTTCTCACTAAGTTATTCTTATGAAACTCCCCACGCTACGGCTTAGCACCCGTCAGTATTTTGTGCTCCCGCCTTTCTCAGCAAGGCAAGCTTTCAGCCTGCGCCGAATTGACTCGCTCTTGAATCCCGTGGTGCCCGCTGTGACGAGCAATGTGGCCTTGCCCCATTCATTTACTGCGGCGTAGACCTACGCGCATGCCTCCCCCAACGAGCTTTGTCAGAAACGCCCCCCGTGCCTTCTTTAGTACGCACCCACTTGCGAACCACCGACGCGCTTGTACCGTGCTGCTGGGCTACTTAGGTGAAGTTGCTCACGTCGTTGAAGTCCCACGCAAGTTGTAGTCGCCACGCTTGAGTGGTTGGTGTGGGCCCCATACTAGTTTTGGAGCCGCGACGCGGTTGAGGTCCAACGTGGTGTGCGCAATTAGGCGAAATCCCACCTCAAACCGAAATTTTGTATTCAGACGTGAACGCTCATATCATCGCCGCTTTGTCCCCGGCCAATACTAGCGAATTCGAAGCGGTTTAGAAATCGCCCACAGTATGTTTTTGACGGTATCGCTACTACCAATGGAGAGGTCGGGATTAGTGGTTCACGGTCTAGCCCATGTAACGTGAGTCCCCATATTGGCCACTATAGTGAGGGCCCAGAGACATCAGCCGATTAATTCTGGTATTGTTGTAAACAATTTCAATTTCAATTTCAATACCTAACCGCATGTATGACATCGCTACATCCAACGCAACCAAACTAGCTCGGAGAGATGTTCTAGATGGTAAAGTTTAAACATCGGTTGGGTCTCGAGGGGGCTTATGGAGCGTGTGACTGTGCCGACTTAGTGCGGTAAGTCGCGGCAAATGTTTTGACTTTTCCATGGGCAATAAATCACACGCTCCAACCCCGCTCTGCTTAATTTCCTTCTCTCATACCCGACCCCGTCACATTTGTTGGTTGTAAGCCGTGCTCTCATGACAACAGTGATACGATATTCGGGCTTACTAGGGGCGCATTAAGCGAATTTGCCTAGTAGCGATCGGCTCTTTTTCCCTACTGTCTTAGGGCTTTTGTTTGTCTGCTTTATACTCTCATGTTTCGGCTCTACTTGCACCGACGACAACTTTGCACTTCGAGCTATTTTCCTTAGACGTACCGATAGCGTGGTTTCCATTCTCGAGGGGTTGTTTTGCCGAAATGTATTTGCTTCCGTGTGATGATAGATAGTTGCCTACGCCCCACATACCTTGCACGGCACCAACATCGCCAACCCGGAATACGATCACGAATGCATGCGCCGAGCCATGGAACACGCAATCACTAGCGCCCACTCCACAGCCTCACACACACCCAGCGCCAACATCCTCATACTCCCCCGATGGGAACACACACCCTACCGACACTCTAAATTCATCAACTCCCCATACACCCACCACCTCTACACCCTTCCCAATGACGCAAACACCTTCCTACCCCCCAACCAACACACATGCCACCCCACCCCCACCCCCTTTGGCACACGCTGGATGGTCGATATCTACCTAGTCGCCAACCCCCTCGAACTTTCCGCCTTGCCCTCACACGCAGCCATGACCGCCCTCCACAACACACTCGAATTGATCTACAACACACACCTCCCCAACCCCACCATCAACAAACATCCCCCACACCTCTTCGACACCTACTCACCCCACTCTGCAGGCATCTACCATCTCCCCCCCAAACTCACTCACCCCATTACCTATCCCCTTCCGGGACGCACGAAGCTAACATACTCCCCCACGAGAGGAAATCTTGCTTGGAACTGGCAGGACTTGGTATACACGGACGGCTCCAAGAAGGGCGGCCCCTCCCCCCTTGGCGCAGCCGCCACCCACCCCGCCTCGGACACCCGCATCAAAATTCTGGTGACCTCCACCCCTCCCTCACACACCATCAGTCGCGCTGAATTAGTAAGCATCGACATAGGCCTCCAACTAGGTCACACACACATATGTATGGTATGAATTCCCCTTGGGTTTGTGGTATGAGGGTGTATGGCCAAGTCCAGTGGCCGATGGACACTTCTGAACCTGTGGTGTATGTTGTGTCGGGTGGGTGTCCGTCTGCATCTTGGCTAGCAAGTGCGTCAGCGAGGTCGTTTCCTAGTGAGTGGTTGTGTGCTTTGATTTTGCCGAGGTGTGTGCGGATGCCTGCGTCGCAACGGGTTTCGAGGGTGTGTGTGATGGAGAGGAGCGTGTCTCGGTGGATGTTGTGTTTGTAAGCGGATGGGCAGTTTAAGTAGCCTTGTATGAACCCGGAATACGATCACGAATGCATGCGCCGAGCCATGGAACACGCAATCACCAGCGCCCAATCCACAGTCTCACACACACCCAGCGCCACCATCCTCACACTCCCCCGATGGGAACACACACCATACCCACATTCCAAATACATCGACTCCCCATACGCCCACCACCTATACACCCTTCCCAACGACGCAAACACCTTCCTACCCCCCCGACCAGCACACATGCATCCCCACCCCCCACCCCATTCGGCACACGCTGGATGGTCGATATCTACCTCGTCGCCAACCCCCTCGCACTCTCCACCTTACCCCCACACACAGCCATGACAACATACTCCCCCACCATAGGAAATCTTGCATGGAACTGGCAGGACTTGGTATACACAGACGGTTCCAAAAAGGGAGGCACCTCCCCCTCGGAGCAGCCGCCACCCACCCCGCCTCGGACACCCGCATAAAAAATCTAGTGACCTCTACCCCTCCCTCACACACCATCAACCGCGCTGAATTAGCTGGCATAGACATAGGCCTCCCACTAGGCCACACCCACTTGCTTACATACAGTGCGTGCTCCCTCCGCCTCATACAAGGCTACTTAAACTGCCCTTCCGCTTACAAACACAACATCCACCACGAAACGCTCCTCTCCATCACACAAACCCTCAAAACCCGCTGCAACGCAGGCATCCGTACACACATCGGCAAAGTTAAAGCACACAACCACTCACTAGGGAACGACCTCGCAAGCATACTAGCTAACCAAGCGGCAGACGGACACCCATGCGACACAACATACACCACAAGTTCAGACGTATCGATAGGCCACTGGACTTGGCCATACACCCTCATTCCACAAACCCAAGAGGAACCCATACCATAGACATACACCGACCTCATAACTGACGCTCACACCCACAGCACCAAACACACTCACACGCCCCTCTCACAAACATCCAAACACGATGCCCTCCTCGCCCGCGCCGCGGAGGACGGCTCGGACTTCACTTTCCACAAAAAAAACACCACACTCACCAACATCCGATTCACCCCCAAGCAAGAATTCATCTGGGGCGTACAGAGCACCCGCCTCCTCACCCACAACCCCACCATGCGCTGCCCCATGTGTGGCCAATTCACTAGCAACGGCCACATCGCCGGTAACTGCCCCACCATGTCCGGCCTAAGACAGGACCGCCACAACAACGCGCTACAACTCCTACTCCCCCTCATGGAATGCCACAACGGCGGACGATGGGATACCATCGCCGCATACGTCGGTAACAAACCCATCAAATCATTCGCATCCCCCACACCCACCCACACCCCTCTTGACTTTCACCACCCTCACCCCACAAACATGCCCACCCGCCTTGTTGCTGCTGACGAAGGCCTCTCGCCCGACTCCTTAATTGAAATTGAAATTTGAATTGTTTACAACATGTACCGTATGCGCCGGTTTTTCACCAAAAGCCGGATGCGTCGGCTGCTGTCTTTGGGCCCTCCCAACTATGCCATACAGGGAACTTACAAGTCAAGGCTAGACCGTTAACCACCTAATCCAACCTCTCCAGGGATGTGTCGGGGGTTTTACTCCCCCCCGGGGAGATGTGAAAGATGAGGCGAGGGCGGCATGCAGTCAGGGGCGTGCGAAGGGGCAATGTGCGGGGGCGCGGCGGGAGCTCGTGCGGGATTTGATGCGGTATATGAGCAGGAGATGATGTAGCCATTGGACAGTATGCGTGTGGAGTTGTGCAAGGATGCGAGACGTTTCGAGGCGTGCTTTGGAGATGAGTTTGTCAGGGGGGTCGGTGCGGGCGGTGAGTAGGGAGGTGAGACTCGTGATGGTGGAGGAGTGCGGTGTGCCGGTGCGGCTCATGACGATGGGAAGGATGTCTACCATTGTGCCTGGCCAGTGGCTACGGATGGCGTTTGCAAGGGGTGTGTATTTGGCTCGTATGAGGTTAGCTGTGTGGGAGAGGTTATTGTCCGTGCGGTACTTCCATTCCCCTATCTGAACCTTTTTGATGGATGCGTAACGTCGGCGACCGTGTGTGTGACCAACGAATCGGGGTTCGAGGATGCGGATAAAGTCGGGTTTGTGTGCGGGGGGTCGTAGCGCGGGGGGGGGGAATCTCAGGTGGGAGGACGGCGGGACACGAGGTTAGGGAGTCGGTCGAGAGACCTTCGTTAGCATCAACAAGGCGGGTGGGCATGTGGGTGCGGTGAGGTGGGTGGCAGTCAAGTGGAGTGTGGGTGGGAGTGGGAGAGGCAAAAGATTTGATGGGTTTGTTACCGAAGTCTGCAGTGATGGTTTCCCAGCGTCCTCCGTTGTGGCGCTCCAATAGGGAGAGTAGGAGTTGTAGCGCGCTGTTGTGTCGGTCCTGTCTTAGGCTAGACATGGTGGGGCAGTTACCGGCCATGTGACCGTTGCTAGTGAATTGGCCACATAGGGGGTAGCGCAGGGTGGGGTTATGACTGAGAAGGCGGGTGTTGTGGACTCCCCACATGAATTCTTGCTTGTGTGTGAATTGGATATTTGTGAGGGTTGAGTGGTTTTTGTGGTAAGAGAAGTCGGCGCCGTCCTCCGCGGCGCGGGCGAGGAGGGCATCGTGTTTGGATGTTTGTGAGAGGGGTGTGTGGATGTGTTTGGTGCTGTAGGTGTGTGCGTCGGCTTTGAGGTTGGTGTATCTGTAGGGTAAGGGGTCCCCTAGGGTTTGTGGAATGAGGGTGTAAGGCCAGATCCAGTGGCCTATCGTGACCTCTGAACCTGTGGTGTATGTAGTGTCGGGTGGGTGACCATCCGCGACCTGGTTGGCGAGGGTGTCTGCGAGGTCGTTGCCTAGGGAGTGGTTATGTGCTTTGATTTTGCCAAGGTGTGTGCGTATGCTTGCGTCGCAGCGGGTTTTAAGGGTGTGTGTGATGGATAGGAGGGTGTCGCGGTGGATGTTGTTGCTGTAAGCGGAAGGGCAGTTTAAGTATCCTTGTATGAGGCGGAGGGAGCACGCACTGTCTGTGAGGAGGTGAGTGCGGCCAAGTTGGAGGCCGATATCTATGCCAGCTAATTCAGCGCGATTTATTGTGTGGGAGGGAGGGGTAGAGGTCACCAGAATTTTGATTTTAGTGTCCGAGGCGGGGTGGGTAGCTGCTGCTCCGAGGGGGGACGAGCTTCCTTTTTTCGAGCCGTCTGTGTAGACAAAGTCCTGCCAGTTCCAAGCAAGAGTACCTCTGGTGGGGGGGCATATTAGTTGCATGCGTTATGGGAGGGGGTATGAGATGGAGAGAGTTGGGTTTGGGGGGAGGTGGTATATGCTTGCGGAGTGGGATGAGTAGGTGTCGAGTAGGTGGGGGGGTGATGGCGGGGATGGGGAGGTGAGTGCCGTAGATAGATTCGAGGGTGTTGTGTAGTGCGGTCATGGCTGTGGGTGACGGGAGGGTGGAGAGTGCGAGGGGGTTGACGACGAGGTATATGTCGACCATCCAGCGTGTGCCGAATGGGGTAGGGGTGGGAGTGCCAGTGTGTTGGTCGGGGGGTAGGAAGGTGTTTGCGTCGTTGGGGAGGGTGTAAAGGTGGTGGGTGTATGGGGAGTTGATGTATTTGGAGTGGCGGTAGGGTGTGTGTTCCCATCGTGGGAGG
>JAPMLY010001014.1:0-139549 GCA_026401115.1 Tetraselmis chui
TTGATGCGGTATATGAGTATGATATATTATGCAGCCATTGGACAGTGTGCGTCTGGAGTTGTGCAATGATGCGTGATGTCTCAAGTCGTGCTTTCGAGATGAGTTTGTCAGGTGGGTCAAGGCGGAGGGTGAGAAGAGATGTGAGACTAGTGATGGTGGATGATTGCGGTGTACCCGTGCGGCTCATGACGATGGGAAGGATGTCGACTTTGGTACCTGGCCATTCTTGGCGGATGGCATTGGCGAGGGGGTGTATTTGGCGCGAATCAATTGAGTTGTGTGGGAGAGGTTGTGGTCCGTGCAGTACTTCTATTCCCCTATGTGAATCTTTTTTATCGAGGAGTATCGGCGGCGACCGTTTGTGTGACCGACGTATCGGGGTTCGAGGAGTCGGATAAAGTCGGGTTTGTGTGCCGGGGGTCGCAGCGCGGGGGGGGGGGGAGAATCCCGGTGGCGAGGATGGCAGGGCACGAGGTTAGGGAGTCGGGCGAGAGGCTTTCGTCAGTAGTGTGTCAGTAGCTAACGTCCAGTGTGTTCGTTTCATCAATGGCATGGCAAACTTCGAGTTAAAGACCCATGCCAAGTCGCATCGATCACAAAAGGGTTACAACATCAAGCTCGTGGAGCTGCAAAACCTTCTCAACGACGTTGTTACTGATTCTCAGCATCTTGGAGGTATGAAGTCAACAGCTGGACCATCCACGGCACCTTGAGGCGGACAACCTACCAGAAAGCGCAGCCCTTAGGACCCTTTAGTTGGAGCCTCTATAATTTGGAAGCGTAATGGTGCTGGTCGTGGCCGTGGACGTGGAGGAGGTGAAGGTGGTCGTGGCCGCCCTTCGCAAAACATTGGCCGAATTGATTTCAGCGCTATCGCTAATGCGCTCACTTCTAAGGGGCGTACACGGCATATCGAGGAAGGACTGTGTTTTAAATGCCACAAGAAGGGACACCGGCTTTTTCAATGCCCTGATATGAAGGGCAAAGCGGCTATGGACGCATTCGCTAAGAAGCAATGATGGTTGAACGGTTGTTTTACTGACGAAATGGAGCAGCCGGCTACATATATTGGTCGTGGTGAGACACTATTAGCGACAAAGGTCGTCGAAACACGTTCGACATCTCCATCGACTACAGTTGCGACACATGCAACAATAGTAGCATGTCGTCGTCGTCAAAAGAAGCAGAGACAGAGTCATTAAAATGTAACCAGACGTTCGATTGATTGGAAACTGGTTGACTTTGTTTTCGAACCTCGGCACGCACGCTTTGACTTTACCTTGGCGGGATGTACTGGTGATGAAGGTCTAAACTTGCACGGTGACTTATCTCACTCTTCGCCGAGTGACTCGATTCTTGAAAGGAATTTATCAGGAGAACGGGTGTTCATTAATCCACCCTTGGAGTTGGCTGAACAGATTGGACAACATTTTGAGAGTTGTCATCGAACCGATCCAACATCTACCTAAATGGGCGAAGTTCACTGAGCTCACTCAGCACTTGAAACTCTACCAAGAATTCTTAGCACGGACACAGTTTTTTACTCCCCAATCGCTGGAGAATCCAGCTCAGCATGAGGTGGTTGCTCCAGCTCCTTGGCATGTACAACTGTGGTTAGTCGACGCTGATTGTGTGTTTTACGATCAGACCCTGCCTACAGTTCCTGACCAACCTACCTCGGTACATGTACCTCCTGTCGACACGGAGGAGTCCATTGCTACGCTACAATAATTTTCTTCGACAACTACAGCCCTTGTGATTGAACTCACGGAAGCTCGACCGTTAATTCGTACCGAGCTGATTGTGAAAACTCCTGATGGTGGACATTTGATTTTTGGCTTGGTGGATTGCGCTGCGACTCTTGACTTCGTGTATGAGGACTTCGTACGACGCTTTGCTTTACAGAATCGTAAGTCTCTAACCAAGACCCTTGTTCGACTTGCCAACGGACAACGTGTGACTTCGTCGACAGTCTGTGATGTGACTTTTGAGATGGCTCGTCACGAATTTCAACGGACCTTTTACGTCCTACGTGACTTACGTGCTACTAATTTGATCTTGGGTTTATATTAAAATGTGCACACACGATCATTATGGAAGGTAACTAACGCATACGTAATTACAGTCACAGTCACGCAAAGGGACAATCACAGAGACAATCAGCCCGAGGCGTGGTGTCGGGATAACAGAAGTGTAGCCTAGCGACATCTTTGTACCGAATCAAACAGGTCATCGGTATGTACGATCTAGACATGTACTAATCATATCTAGAATAGCTTATACAGTAGCTATCTGCAACTAGTAAGTATAAGGTATTATTTATAACACTCCCCCTGAAGGTAGCTACGGGATGAAGCGTTGCATTGGGTCTTGTCCTCCAAGGATTGCACTTCGGTGTCTTGTCAGTGCAGGTCTTGGGAGGGGCTTGGTGAACATGTAAGCCACCATTTGGTCAGTGGGGAGGTACCTCAACTTTATGGTTCCCTGCTCCACGTGGTCTTTGAGAAAGTGGCACTTCAAACCGATGTGCTTGGTCTTCTCGCTGGCCAAGGCATTCAGGGAGTACGCAATGGCGCTTTGGTTGTCCTCCCAAATGGTGGTGGTTTCGGTGATGGGGGCGTTAAAGATCTCCCCCATAAGCTGCCGGAGGTGGAGTCCCTCCTTGGTGGCATCAGCCGCAAAGTAGTACTCGGCTTCACACGTGGATTGGGCCACACATGTTTGTTGTTTGGACTTGTAACTGATGGGCCCGCGTCCGAGGGTGAAGAGATAGCCCGAACGGGACTTGCGGTTGATGCTGTCGTTCGCCCAATCAGCGTCGGCAAAGTTTGTGAGTTGGAGACTGTGGTCCGTACCCCCCCCCACGTCAGGCGCATGTCGATGGTGCCATGAAGGTATCGGAGAGCCTTCTTTAGAGCATGCATGTGGGCGTCCGTGGGGGAGGCTTGGGCGGAGCCGAGGATGCTCAACGCCGTGAAGACATCGAGGCGCGTGCAGACGGCCGCGTACTGGAGGCTGCCTAGGAGGCTTGGGTAGACGTCCTTGGCCACGCCGGTGAGAGAGGGCGAGGTCATGTGGGCGAGGCCGGCGAGGAAGCCGGGGTCCATGGGATGGGACGACGGTTTAGAGTCGGTCATGCCGTACTTGGCGAGGATGTCGCGCAGGTACTTGGATTGGTCCAGTGAGATGGTGCGTGCTGAGCGATCGCGGGTGATGTGCATGCCGAGTATTTGGGAGAGGTCGCCGAGGTCGTTGATCTTGAACCGTACTGTGAGGTGGGCTCTGAACGATCATTGCAAGATGCGGGGATGTCATCGACGTATAGTGCGATCATGGCGAAGACGTGACCGGTGCGGAAGATGTAGATGCACGGGTCGGAAACGCACTGTTGCCACCCATGGTCGACGAGACATGCACGGAGGAGCATGTTGAACTCGCGGGGGGCTGTTTGAGGCCGTATAGGCAGCGCCTGAGGTGACACACTTTGGATGTGCCATCGCTGAAGCCGAGGGGCTGGCGGATGTACACGTCTTCCTTAATGGGTGCGTAGAGACACGCAGTGTCGATGTCAAGCCGGCAGAGCTCAAGGTCGCGGGCGGCTGCGATGGCCAGAAAGAGGCGCATGATGGCCATGCGGATGACAAAGGAGAACGTCTTTGTGTAATCTAGTCCATCGCGTTGGTTGCACCCCTTGGCGACGAACCGCGCTTTGAAGCGGGAGACGTCAACGGCGGTGTCAAACTTGACTTTGTATATCCCCATGTTGTTAACGACCATGCGACCTGGGGGAAGGTCAACGAGTTCCCATGTGCCGTTGTCTATGAGGAAGGAATACTCCTGCTGCATAGCTGCTTGCCAATGGGGGGCTTGAGCGCTGTCCAAGGCAGCTTGGTACGATTTCAGTTCCACACAATTATTGGCGGACAATAGGGCGACGGCAGCAGACGATGTGCCGGCATGTGTGTGCGGGGTACCAGTGATAACGCCGGGAACGTGAGGATGCTCGACGATATCCTCTTTGGCTTTGCCCTGCTCAGGGTCACAGCACGCCGTCACCAGGGTCGGGGGGTAGTCGGACACGTGGGCAACCATTTCGCCGTAGCGTAGGGGATGAGAACGGAGCCGAGCTTGGCGAGGGGCTGCATGGGGGGGTAGGGGGTATGGCAATGGGATGTCGATGGGGGTCTTGTACATTGTTGGCGATAGGAGAAGTTAAAGAGCTTGTTGATCGTTCCGAGGATTTTTACGCGGTTAGTTGACTTGGTTGAGGGTAGGCTCAATAAATTGATGTCAAAGTGTTACTGTCGGAATCGGGAACGGATAGTTACACGTAGGTCGTATCGGCCCCACAAAGGGGCCGGGTGTGCGACTAGAGAAGTGAGATGGAGAGAAATGGCGGCCGGCGAAGGCACCGGCAGGGCCGGCCGACCGCCACTAATAGGAAATAGAGTATTGCTAATATTATAGCACTAAGTACTAGGATGATGACAAACTGCTACCTTGTACATAAGCACTATGCAACGGGATGCTAGTGCTAACAGACCCCCATCTCGCATTTATCAATAAAATTGTGTAGCTTAAATTATGCTTCGCGGGCATAGCCGCTACGCAATGCGGGGTCCACTGTTCGACTTGCATTTAACACCCATAGCTGCCCTCCTACATGGCTACATCTAGCGCCCCACCCTCGCTAGCTCCCCCCTCTTCCAAATCATCTTATGAATTGTCTTTTGTGTCCTCGTGGTCGGAGTGGATTAGCTCCCCGACCTCTAGAGCGCGAGGATTAGAACCGCGTTCGCGTCCATGCCCGCGCCCCCGGCCACGCCCACGCCCGCGTCCACGCCCACACTCATGATCATCACGCGCTCTCTCCTCCCTTTGGTCTTGTTGCTTCTCGCCCTCTTCAAAAGATATGTTGGAGTATGATTCGTCATTGCCAGATACCTCCGAAGGCGAGGCACCCGAGTACGATGGTTGAACGCGGCTTCCCGCCGCGGCGGCGAGGCTCGCAATGGGTATTTTCTCAGCTTGCACATGCCAATCACCGGTCAAAACCGCCGTTGCACTGCCACCAACACCCGAACCACCAGTCCCGCCTTGTTTGTGAGACTCAAGGCCGTTATCAAGCTGAGTCTCGGCGCGCGAGAAGGTTTCACTGTCCAGCTCTAGCTCTTTAGCGGCCTAGTGAGAACGGTTAGTATATCACCGTCTTCGTAGCGCACCTCCCACTCCCGACCTACGCGCTTACGTACTAAACCTAGCACCCGCGCAGTACCCGCATCAGCACCGTAAGTGGCCACTTACCACGTTGGCATACCATACTCATCGAAATAGGTGGCTTGGGTGCTGATAGAGACGCCTTTTTCAAGTTAGGGGGCGTGTTCGGGACGCATGTCGGCAATTTTTTTGCGGAAGAACTGCTAACTTGACGGGTAATATCTCACCATCATGGCCCCATTTCAAAGCGCACTGCCGCCGCAAATTGTGATATTTTTTGTCGGGTTTTTTTTCTTCTTCGACGCTCCTTACAATGAGGAATGCACTCGACCTGGATTAGCTTTGGAAAATCAGTTTGCGATTTGGCGAACTTATTACATAGGGTTTTTAAAAACGGTCACCGGTGTCCGAACCTTTTAGGTCCGAACCCATGTGACCGAAGCTACAAGTAGACAGTAATACAATGCACCTCGTTCAACCGGTGCCAATGGTGTGGAATGTCGATCGTCATCGTTGAAGTGCGCCATGAAGAGTAAATCTTTCCCTCGTCGTCTAGGTAACGACTTAATGCTCTAAGCAAAGGTGTGAGAGACGTTGAATTTGTTTTCGTCACCTTTTGGCGTAGTCACTCGGACAACATGCCGAAGAGAAGTTGTAAAGCATGGTTTTATATTGTTAATGTGAAACACTTTGTGTAAGCGAAATGTCGATGGTACCTTTATTAATCTATTATTGTGTTTTTCAATCTCCTCCTCGAATGTAAAATATCCCAATTGTCGATCACGCAGCATCCGGCCATGATGTCCTCGCAAGAAGAGGTTCTTAGTAACAAATGTCACGTTGTTTCTTCGAACGAAGTGTGGGACTGTCGACATTTCTGAACGAGCTTGCATCTCATCCTTGTGAAAGAGTAACACAGCGCTTACCATAGCGTTTAACTCTTGTAACAATTTTGTTCGTTGTGACGCATATTGTGAAATATTCATAATTCTATGTGATTATGGGTCTTTCTTTCTTTACCCATTATCGTATGGGGGATGGCCATCATCCCCGGTGTGGTAACGGATGTGACATGGTATATAGCAGCCCATATTTAAATTGATGCATTTTGTCCCCATCATGCTCAAGGGGTGACCAAAACTTCATTCCTTATTAGCCCATTTGGTAGTGGCCCACCGATTATCTTATCCACCTTCACATGGGTCCATGCGCTTGGTGATCTTCCACCCATATGATAGGCCAAGTGTCATCCGTTGGTTTATTCAATACAAATTGTATATTTCCAATAAAATGTCTTAAATTTGAAAATGTAGCGAATAGTCTACCCCGCGATCGATCCCGAACTCTACGGTGTTCTATATTATTATGTATCGTCGATGGGCACCGTGATTCATTACTGGATTAATTCAGCCCGGGTTTTCGTTCTTTCTTTTGGTTTCGGTGGCTTTTCACCGCATTTGCAATTACTACTTTAGAAAATGGATTTGCATTGGGCCACCGCAAAATAATGAGTGTAGCGATGTGTATGGTCACTAAAAAGCATATATAAATTCGCATCAATTATGTGCGTTGGCGGCGAGTGTCATTATTTTGATGGATGTTCATCGACTCTATAGCATGTGTGATGCGGATTCCCGTTCATTGCACTCTAGCATTTATTATGCTCTCAAGAAACACTTCGTTCATCGGGTTCTGGGGGATACGCGCGTCGGAAAATCATGCAAGGTCTATGTGTGGTTCTTCGTCGTACCTTGGGCTCCTATCTTCGCGATGCTTTGTATGTTGTCGCATGCTTCCTTTTGGGTTCTTCCTCTTCCCTTAGCTTTCTTTGCTTGGTGGTTTTCGCTGTTTTTTTCTACAACCAATTCATAGTTTGGTGACTTATTTTGAGCTTACCGCACGGCCTCTCAATTGTCTCTTAGTTGTGCTTGCAAAATGCCGCCCGTAGAGGGTGCCGGTGAAAGTTTACCTAACAGTCCCATATCCCGACGGCGCCAAAAAATGAAAGAAATTTGCATGTTCCTCGGATAGGTGCTCGTCTCCCGCTCCCGGGCGGTCTTGCATTGGGAGCTCAGTATGGCAAGCTCGATGCGGACCTCCGCACTTCCGCTTTGCTTGACATGCCTTCGGTTCAATCGGTCCATGCAACGTTTCGTGCTGCTCTTCATGGTACTTTGGGTTCCTATCTCAGCGATGCTTTGCGGGAGGGCAATGTTGATGTTGTGGCATGCCTTCGTGTTCCTCGGGCTTAGGTTTCCCACTCATTTCTTCTTTTTACTTTGTGGTCTCTGCTGCTTTGTCTTGTAAGATTTTTTTTCGTAAAGAAATTTGCACAACCTGCAGCAGGTCTGGTAACATTTTGATATCCAATACTTATAATTTTGATAAGAGCAAGCACTGCTTTTTCTTGTAAGAAAATTTTTATATAAGAGCAAGCACATTAAAAATCATCGGAGCGCTTTTTCTTGCCACTCTCTTCCTACAGGTACCAGACTACCAGCTACGGGTATATTCCTGTAATTAAATCTTGCGTTTCTCCGCCCTTACTCTACCCCAGCTCCGGAGCCACAGGCGATCCCCGTCCGGCGGGGTCGCTGCCGCCCACCAAAGAGGAAACGGACGCCTTGGCTGCGCTGCACCTACGAGGACCGTCGGCACCCGCTTTGCCACCAGCGGCCAAACTCGCTTACTGCTGTCGTCCTCGCCCGCAGCTCCAAGGTTATCAACCATGGTGCGCGCCGCTAACCCCGTGGCACCTAGCTGAAGTAATATTATGTATTTACACAAAGTACTGCTGAGCGGCGGCTGTGAAGTATTTGGCGGCGGCGGCGAGAATGGGTGTTTCTCCGAATTTTTTTCTGGAGACCTGCTGCCATGGGGACTGCGTAGTTGCAGCACTCGAGGATACAGTGATCAGTAGCATCAACGCATGCACGTTAATCTATATTTAAATATGCATACGCACCCTGGAGTTATGCGAGGGTAGACTCGCGGCGAGGGCGAGCGCCGCCGCCGCCCGGGAAAACGGGCCGATGGATCAGATCGTTCTCCCGCCAAGAACTGAAAGCCCACGGGCAGCCTCCGCCGAGGCGTTAGGAATCCATACATTTCCTCTACGAAAGTATGAAAAAAGTCTGGATAGTCGCGTGTATGAGTCGAAGTGGTGTGATGCCTTGGGTCCTGCCAAGCACTTACCCGGGCTGTTATTCTGCAGTTTCTCTGTCCTTTCCCTGCGGTGCTATTGTGCTATGTTATCGACTAGTTCAGTTCGCACACAGCTAGACACGGCTATTATAGAGCCTCACATCTATATCATACCCACAGGGAAGATTTGCAAACATCTACCTCGACCGCTTTGGCATATTCAGTCTCAGTATAACTGTCCACTACACACGTTTCAAATCACAGCCAACTCACAATTCAAATATTGTTTTACATCCATACACACTTGTTTGGCATGTGAGTGTGATCTTGGAGTTTTTTCTGATGGGAGCTCTGGGGATGTGGGAATGGGCTTACAGTGGCGCATGGAAGGGTGATGCTAGGTGCGCTGTGGCAAGGGGCGTCATGTCGTTTTTCATTCTGACCTGTGCACTGACCTGCTCTTGCATTCAGGCTTCCCGTTTCTGGACCCGCGGAAGCTCGGATGAGGATGACTCGGAGAAGGATTCTGAGGAGCAAACCTCCTCTGAGGATTCCAGCTCTGATGACTCGGACTCTGACTCGGATTCGGACTCCAGCTCTGGATCCGACTCTAGCTCTGACAGCGATGACGACAACAAAGCTAATAAGTGCGTGCCCACTTCTCGCTCAGGCTGTCCACCCTGTTCCTTTCTTCCGTTATTGGCGTGTTGCAGAGACAAGCCTCATCTAAGGAAACATACGCAGAAGCATTAGCATCTAGAACGCATCAGCCAGCGACAAAGCATGGCATGGAACTGCATGTATTTACCTGCAAGAGATGGGAGTTGAACTGTGGTTCGGTTGGGTGAGGGTGAGGGGCAAGTTTGGGTTTAGCAGCATTAGACTGCATGCTTGGGCTGAGAGTCAACCATGCGCGTTCTCCAGGTTCTTGCGCTCTGATTCAGACAGCGACTCAGACTCTGATGACGATAAGCGCGTCGTGAAGAGCGCGAAGGACCGTCGCTATGAGGAGCTGGCAGCCACCACGGATGAGATCCGTAACAAGATGAACATCAACGACTGGGCTTCCATCCAGTCATGCTTTGACAAGCTGAACAAGCAGCTTGAGACTTACCAGAAGCTGCTGAGCGTGACCGCCCCCTCTGGCCCCCCTCCCCGTAAGTACATCCGTCTGCTGGTGGACTTAGAGGACTTTATGTACAAGACTCTGGCCAACAAGGATGCGAAGAAGAAGATGTCCACTACCAATGCCAAGGCGCTGAACACGATGAAGCAGCGCCTGAAGAAGCACAACGCGGAGTATCAGGAGCAGATGGACGCGTGGCGCAAGAACCCCGAGTCCAGCGCGGACGAGGAGAGCGAGGAGGAGGAGAGTGACAGCGGGCCGGACAGCGATGCCGAGGCGCTTGGTAAGGACGGGGACGAGGATGGTGAGTTTAAAACCAAGACGCGCGAAAAGAAGAAGGACAAGATTTTGACCATGAAGCCGGAGGACATTACATACGTCATGGTGCGGAACAAGCTGCAGGAGATTAACATCAACCGTGGCAAAAAGGTATGAACTATGAACCCCCTCTTTCCGCGCGCTCGCACAGACATATGCACAACACACACACACATGCACATACGCGAACTTATGGGGTACGGGGGCGCAAATATGGGGCATTGCTGAGACTCGTGTATGACTGTTGATTGTTATTGGTATCGGAACACATTGAGAGCGACTGCATGGGTATCTATGATACCGCTGTGGCTGACCATTGGATTTTTGGGGGCTGCTTATGCAGGGCACGGATCGCAAGGAGCAGGTGGAGATGCTGACCTACCTAGCATCTATTTCCAAGGGACCCAGCCAAAAGCTGGAGGTGCTGCTGCAGATTGTGGGTGCGCTGTTCGATATCAACCCCTCTCTCTCCACTACCATGGCCACTCCGCTCTGGAAGCGTTGCGTCAAGACGATCCTGGAGATTCTGGATGTTCTCGCGGAGAACCCGCACATCAGCATCGACGACAAGGCGGAGGTGGTAGAGTACGAGGACGAGCCGCCCGCTGACACTGAGGGCGGCGTGAAGGTGTGGGGGAACCTCGTCGCGTTTGTGGAACGTCTGGATGACGAGATGTTCAAGGTATTGCAGGTCACTGACCCTCACACCAACGAGTACCTCGAGCGTCTCAAGGACGAGCCCGTCTTCCTCGCTCTCGCCTCTCTCACCACCGACTACGTCGTCCGCATCGGCGACTACGCCTCCGTATCGCGTCTGGCGCTCCGTCGCATGGAGCATCTGTACTACAAGACGCACCCCGTGTACGCTGCTATGCGCAAGATGGTCCTGATGCAGCAACAGACGGCCGCGGAGGAGGAAGCTGTGGAAGCAGCCGCCGCGGAGGAGGAGGACGGCGGTGACCTTGATCCGGACGCTGACCCCGAGGCGGACAAGGGCCCCAAGTTCGAGGACATCAAGCTGGCGATGCCGCAGGGGTTCACCATGGCTGAGGACCCGGATGCGGTTATCCAGGGGCTGATGACCACCATCCTGGAACACGGCGATGAGCGCACTAAGGCTCGCGCGATGTTGTGCAAGGTTTTCTACACCGCCATCCTCGGCGACTTTTTCACCGCGCGCGACCTGCTCCTGATGAGCCACCTGCAGGACGCCGTGCAGCACATGGACATCTCGACGCAGATCCTGTATAACCGCACCATGGCGCAGCTCGGCTTGTGCGCCTTCCGCCGTGGTCTCGTTGGCGATGCGCACTCGTGCCTGTCGGAGCTCTACGGCTGCGGCCGCATCAAGGAGCTTCTCGCCCAGGTACGGTTAAAGGGCCCTATATCGTTATCATTGTTTCCTTTCAGAGAATAGAGCGAATTAAATTATTACGGACCCAAACAGCAGAAACAATGTATGAGGGGTGCAGGGGGTTTGCCGAGAAGATCGATAACCGAACAACGAGGCTAAAGAATCGGAGATAATGTGTTGTGTACGGGAGTGCCTTGTAGTTAGAATGTTGCGGTCGAATGCTTGTCATCAATGAAGTTGAGTCATCTGGGTGGTCATCAACATGGTTATTTATGAATAATTGTCACTGTTCTTTAATCTGGTTTCCAAGCTTTACCATGTAAAGAAAAATGTACGCCCCTAAAAATGTGCGGGTACTACATGTGCGGGTGCGGTTGTCACACCGGCTGTGCTTGGGATTAACGTTACTCTTGTTTTGTTGCTTGGTTCCACAGGGTGTCAACATGGGGCGCTACCAGGAGAAGACACCAGAGCAGGAGAAGCTGGAGCGCCGGCGGCAGATGCCTTTCCACATGCACATCAACCTTGAGATGATTGAGAGCTGCGCGCTGATTTGTGCGATGCTGGTGGAGGTGCCCAACCTCGCTGCCGGCGGGACTCTGGACCGTCGCAAGGTGCTGTCCAAGTCATTCCAGCGGCTGTTGGACACTTACGACCGGCAGACTTTCACTGGCCCGCCTGAGAATGTGCGTGAGCACATTATGGCCGCCACACGTGCGCTGCGTACTGGCGATTGGGCGGGCTGCTACGGTTTTGTGGAGGGCCTGTCCTGCTGGGGGTTGATGGACGGTGCGGTGGAGGTGAAGGAACGGCTGAGGGAGCACATCAAGGAGGAGGCGCTTCGCACCTTCCTCTTCACCTACTCTGCCCAGTACGCTTCCCTCTGCATGGACCAGCTCTGCTCGACCTTTGACCTGCCCGAGAAGAAGGTGCACGGCGTGGTGTCCAAGATGATGGTGGAGGAGGAGCTGCCAGGCTCTTGGGACCAGCCCACTCGCACAATCGTCATGCACAAGGTACACCCCCCTCCCCCCATCGTTGAAAATACGAAATGAAAATTTTCGCTAGGAAGAAAAGTCTTTTTTTATCACCTATTTGAACTCTGAAATACAAGACAGACGTGTGTGTGTGTGTGTGTGTGTGTGTGTTCGGGTATGCAACAGTACACCAACTGCATAAATGGCATCGGTATTGATATCTGAAATGTTTATGTCTGAATTCGTTGGTGGAAGAATCTGGGTGGCTTTTGCAGTCCGTGTATCTACATTTACGGTTCTCATCGCGTTTTGTGATATTGAATAAGTAGCCATCTAAAAAACTGATTGACCCAGCATTTTCATTTCGGATTCAGAAAGTGTAGCAGCTGCTGGTGTGAATATTGGCGGTTCAGTTTATGTGGTGTTGCGATGTACTTTCTTCTGTTGACCATATGTCGTGTTTTGGGTTGCGTCGGCAGGTTGAGACGAGTAGACTTCAGAATCTGGCGATGAGCTTTGCGGACAAGGTTAGCATGATTGTGGACCTGAATGAGCGCGCGCTGAGCTTCCGGACGGGCGGCCTGCGAGACGAGGATGATGAGGAGGAGGGCGGCGGCGGCGGTGGCGGTCGCAGGGGCGGTGGCCGTGGCCGCGGCGATGGAGAGGGCTTTGGTGGGCGCGGCGGCGGGCGTGGTGGGCGCGGTGGTGGTCGTGGTGGCAACATGCTGCGCGGGCTGGGCGTCAGTCAGGGCGGCCGGCGATCGGACTCCAACCGTCCGTTCCGTAGCCACCGCGACCGCCTGCTGGGTAACAAATTTGAGGAGGGCGACTTTGCGAGCCGTGGGCAGGGTAAATACGCCAGCAGCCGCAACAAGCAGCGGCGCGAGGAGCAGCTCACCACTCTGGGGCGGCCGATGGGTGGGGAGCGTGGAGAGCGCGGCGGTCACAGGCGCGAACGTGGAGGCGACCGTCGTGAAGACCGCTAGACAGCTGCCCTCCCCTTCCAGCCCCTCTCTTTTATCACTCCTCTCACTGTCACAGCTGTCTGTGTGCTGGAACAGCTTGAACCAAGCTGCTCCCCACGTTAACCACATTTTCGGAGATATGTGCCAGGGGACACTAGTAGTACCCCATCTCGTCCAGGGTCACCCTCAGACTAGTGTTTTCTGAGAGGCACGAGTGTGGATCTTGCATCACCCCTCCGTTCCATCTCCTCCCACACAGCCTCCCTGCTCTCCTCCTGCTTGTGAAGTGAAATGGCTGTTGTGGGAATGTGAGACAACGGCACGGCAGTTTTCACTGGAGCGAAATGCATGGTGCACGTGGCGATGTGGACGTGCATTTGTTATGATGCGATGTGTTTCATCTGTTTTTTGGCATGTTGAATATGGAAATGGGACTATGACTGTCGTGTGAATGACTCGCCCCGTCAGTGTGAGGCAATCATCCGGACCTGTTACTGATATCGCTGACTACGCTTTACCTTATGATGCTATGCTTATAACGCTAATAACTATTGCACCTACAGGGCAGAGGGAGCTTAGACAACAGGTACTCATAGACAATAAGTATGTCTTGTCCAGTTTTGTAAGCAGTTATCAGTAAGGAGCATCGTTTGCGGGTGTTTTGATTTTTTTTACCTTCATATGGTACGTTACGCAATATATGTGTTTTTAATTGCGAAGTTGACCGATGATCGCGCGACGGCGGTTCGCGGCGCCCAAGAATGACAACCGACTCGTCGTCAAACACAACTTCAGCGCGAGCACAGCACCGCGTTTTCTCCTGGCCAGGGGCCGGCGTGTCGCCTACGACGTGGTGTAACCTTGGCAGCGAGACGGGGAATTTTTCCGGCTGGTCAAAGATAAGTCATAAAATTTCATCTGGGTGGAGAGTTGCTCGACAGTGCGTGGTGCGGCACAGGAGGTGTCAAAACAAAGAAAAGGTTGTGGCCATCATGTTTGAGCTGTTTCGCGACAAACTGGCCGCCTGCTCCTCCAGCCTGAAGGAAAGTGGGCTGTACCGGCGGTGCTTCCCGCTAAGCAGTGACGTGGAGATGGGCGGGCGTCGTTTGCAGCTGCTCCGTTTACTGGGCGAGGGCGGCTACTCCTTCGTCTACCTCGTCCGGGACCTGAACGATCCGGAGCATCCGCACTACGCTCTCAAGCGCATCTGGGCCGTTACTACCGAGCAGCTGGAAGCCGCTAAGCGGGAGATCGCCACAATATCTAAGCTGAAGCATAAGAACCTGCTTAACGCGCTGGACAGCTTGCTGTTAGAAAAGACGGACGACTCCTGCGGTACGCGGCCGACCGAATACGCTGATCGCCGGTTTAGGATTTAATTCCTATTGAAAATACTCTGAGTTACCCCATCCTCACTCTCCGGCATATCTCTCGCAGGTTCGTGCGGCACGGAGGTGTTCATCCTGTTCCCCCTCTATGATGACGGCTCGCTGATGGAGGAGATGGACCGCCGGGTGCTGGCGAGGGATCCCTTCACCAGTTCGCAGGTCCTGGACATCTTTCTTCAGCTCAGTCATGCGGTGGCCGCGATGCACAGCATGACGCCCGCGCTAGCGCACCGCGACCTGAAGCCGCAGAACGTGCTGCTCACGCACCTGGACACCCCCGGCGTATCAGAGACGCGCTACAGCGTAGCACTCACGGATTTCGGAAGTACGCGCCTCGCTGTAGAGGAGGTATTGAATCGGACCATGGCACTGCGGGTACAGGTGAGTGTGCGCCGCGCGGCTACCGGCCGGGCATCACCTCCGCCCGGTCTCCTATCAGACTCGGCACGAGTACAGCGTACTTTTCATTTTAAGTAATGTAGCTACTTGAATCGCATTTGCAATAATAATTGATCGAAACAGGTACCTTGCTCTAGGAGACACCAAACCTGATGCACCACGGTGTTTGTTTCCAAGAGAAATATTCGAGTCGTTCATTTGTATGTTTAAACAAGGAGGCGATACGGGCCTCTCATGCGTGTGTCGTTTTCACCTTTCGGCGTTGGTATGTGATACAGGAAGACGCGGAGGCACACTGCACAGCCCCTTACCGCGCGCCCGAGCTCTTCGACGTCCCTTCCACTTGTGTGATTGATAGCCGTGTGGACGTGTGGTCGCTGGGTTGCGTGCTGTACTATTTGATGTACGGGGTGTCGCCCTTTGAGCACGTGTTGGCGGAGTCGGGCGGCAGTTTACAGTTGGCGGTGATGGGCGGCAAGCTGCAGTGGCCGGCGCACCCGCAGCGACAGTACCCCGAGGAGCTTCGTGCGGTGGTGATCAAGTGCTTGGAGCCTAACCCGGGGGTACGACCACACGTTCACACGATCGTGACGCAGCTGGAGGCGATACGCGCGCAGTGGGCGAGGAGAAGGTCGGGGGAGGGCGAACTACGGCTGACAGAGCGCGGTTAAGGTAGGTTAGATTAGGATTTATATAGGGTTTGCGATCTGTTGTCGCGTGAACGCTCGCTGTTGAAATAAAGTAACGGGACAGTGCTCAGAAGTTTATGCAGGGGCACTCCCAAGTCCCCATCCACTAAACATGGCTCATTTCTTTCATGGCACGTCAATACTGATTGAGTGGAAAGTCGCAGGACTTAGGCACTGAGCGTGCACTAAGAGTTGATCCCCGAACTGAGCTGGAGCTATGGCGCAAGCTGTCAGAGTGGGCGATTGTTGGGGTTTGGTGCTATGGTGTGGCTAAGCATAGGCCAGCGAATTGCCGGTGCCAGGGAAGAGCAGGTACCAGAGCAAGCGAAGAGCAGGCCCTGCTCGTTTGAGAGCAATGGCGAGTATCCAATGCATTGCGAATGGAATGTATCCTGCTAATAATGCAGTTTTGGCATAATCATGGCCCCGAGAGCCTGGAGTGCTAGCTTGAACATTGTGCCGAGGGAGCGCTCTAACGGGTGTGGTGTGTGTGTGTGTGTGTGAGTGGGTGGGTGTAGGTGCGTGTGTGTATACAGGCGTGCGTGTTTGTGTGTCTGTTGGTGTGTAAGGTGTGTGTGTGTGTGTGTGTGTCTGTTTGAGTGTAGGAAGGTGTGTGTGTGGTGGGGGGGGGGGGGGGTAGGGGTGGGGTAGTGGCGAATGAATGGCTGCACATGCGCGAAGATTGATTGCGCTTGACTTGGTGCGCTTGTGCCAATACTTTGCTTGCAAGTGTGGATGCACCACCCAATAGTATGGCTTCTACATAGTGTGTAGTGCTGAAATGTGGTTTGTGTACTTTTGCGGTGAGAGCATGCATGTATGTAAGCCCCCAAACTCGTCCCGTGTATCCTGTATTTTGTTTGTTGTCTGGTACAAACATATTATGATATTTCAAATGTTTTTGCATGTGAGTCTGTATGGGTTGTGTGCATGGCTTGTGCATTTGGAGGGCATAAGGCCGAAAACAGAGAGTGCGCGTGTGTGTGTGTGGGGGGGGGGGGGGGGGGGGGGGGGTAAAGATGGGGTAGGGCAACTGAATGGTTGCACATGCGCGAAGACGGATGGAGCTTGACTTGGTGTGTGTGTGAGATCACTCTGCTTGCGTGTGTGGATGCACCACAAACTAGTAAGGTTTCTATATAGTGTATGGTGCTGGAAAGTGGTATGTATGCCTTTACGGTGAGATCATATATGTATGTGATCCCCAAATTCGTGTCGTGTATGGTACGTACTGCCCTGTAATTTGATTGTTGCGCTGTGAAAACATATCATGGTATTTTTTTTTTGGTTTGCGATACTTTGCGTGGGTTGTGTGTATGGCGTGTGCATTCGGAGGGCATAAGACCAAAATAGAGAGTGAGTGTTTGATTGTGTGTGTGTGTGTGTGTGTGTGTGTGTGTGTGTGTGTGTGTGTGTGCTGCGACTCTAAGTTAGCCCATTTTTTTGAGTTAATGTGGATAGCGCACGCGGAGGTGATGACGCAAGTGGTGTGTAAGCAACGGTATTCTGCAAGTACCTGGGAGTAGTGTCCTGCCAGTGTCAGCAGTCAGCCAGTGCTTGTACACGATAAATCAGAGGATATATGGGGCAGGGAATCTGCTCCAGCGAGGCCAACTGAGAAAAAAACAAACATCAATGGGTGCTTTTGAAGACGCACGCACGTCGACCAGGCACATTTCCTGCGGCATATATTGAAGGGTGGACAGTCGGAACGATGTCGCCCAGCTCCCGCTCGCTCTTATGCCCTAAACGGTGTTTAGGAACAATAGCGAGTGAACCCCCCCCCCCCCCTTCCCAATCCTTTCCCAAAAACAACAAAAACCGCCCAGTCGCATATATAACGACCGGGACACCCTGGCCCTCCTACGATCTGGTTGCCATTCAATGCAGAAGCACCTAACGCATAATTCATGGACTCAGTGACACTAATGAACAAGGTCTCAACTGCGCTTTGAACAAGCAGACTGAGGGCGTAAGCTGCGAGCGTTCGGCTTATTTGACGAAAGCGGGAGGGTTGCGAGAGGGTTGGGTATTGGGAGTACCGCGTTGCAGCGCAAACTGTCGATTTCTTCTCCTCGCTTAAGTCAGCGAAAGTATCACACATCGAACACGAGTCATCACCCGTAGGCTACATGGGTTATGAAGACGCTGTGGCACTGTGGGTGGTGGCTAACGCTAACGTTTCCTTGATGAGCCTATACAAGGTTTCGTTAAATGAATAAATAAATTGGTTTCGAGTTTATTCGAGTTCAGTGCGTCGAATAAATCGGACCCCCCATCCTCGTCGGTCGGAGGACCTCGTCGGCGAAGGACCTCGTCGGAGCTCAGGCAGGTTGCCCCCGCCTGCTCCTCACCCTCCCTCCCTCCTCCCTGTTCGTAGCGGGGAGGCTGGGGAGGGGGTGGCTCTACGTGTTTTGTAGCGATCAACGCTGCTCCCGGGGCCTCGTTATGGCCGACGACCGGGCCATTGACCGGCCTTCGCGTCTTGCTCCCGGGCCGTCCCGACTGGCTTCCCCTTCTCCTCTTCCCCCTTTCGCCCGGTCCTCCGCGTCTGGACCTCCCCGTCGCGATTCTGCTGCTCGTCGGGCCCGTGCTACGGTCCGTGCGTCGTCTGCTGTCCCCCCCCCCGCATCCCTTGTCGGTACCTCCGCATCGGGGCGCCGCGCTACTCCTCGTCACAATGCGCGACGCCCTCTTCGCTCTGCTTTGTCTCTACCCCCCCTCGGTGGCTCTTGGGCATCTGTCGTGCGCGCCACTTGCGCCGTCCGTCGCCCGCTTACGAGTCGGTCGGAAAAACCTGCTCCTCTGCGGCGAGCTGCTAGGGCTACAGCTGGTGGGCGGCGGGCTGCCCCTGCCGCCGGTGGTTCGAGGGAGGCGGCCGATGCCTTTCAGCGTAGAGCTGCTGCCGCTGTTGCTGCAGCAGCCGCCTGCCATAGAGACGCTGGTAGTGTTGGTACCGACGTTGCTGCTGCTGCTGGTGCTGCTGTTGGGGCTGGTCGGCGCACAGCTGCTGTTGTTGCTGCTGCTGCAGCCGGCGGAAGTAGAGACATTGGTAGTGTTGGTTCCGCCGTTGCTGCTACTGCTGCTGTTGCTGGTGCTGGTCGGCGCACGGCTGCTGCTGCTGTTGCTGCAGCAGCTGCCGGACATAGAGACACTTGTAGTGCTGGTGCCGCTGTTGCTGCTGCTGCTGCTGCTGCGGAGAGTGGTGCTGGTCGGCGCACGGTTGCTGCTGCTCTTGTTGCAGCAGCCGGCGAACGTAGAGACACTGGTAGTGTTGGTTCCGCCGTTGCTGTTGCTGCTGCTGATGGAGGTGGTGCTGGTCGGCGCACGGCTACTGCTGCTGTTGCTTCAGCAGCTGCCGGACATAGAGACACTGGTAGTGCTGGTACCGCCGTTGCTGCTGCTGCTGCTGCTGCTGAGGGTGGTGCTGGTCGGCGCACAGCTGCTGCTGATGTTGCTGCTGCTGCTGGTGGTGCTAGTCGGCGCACGGCTGCCGCTGCTGTTGTTGCAGCAGCTGCCGGACATAGAGACACTTGTAGTGTTGGTTCCGCCGTTGCTGCTGCTGCTGCTGCTGCTGAGGGTGGTGCTGGTCGGCGCACGGCTGCTGCTGCTGTTGCTGCAGCAGCCGGCGGACGTAGACACACTGGTAGTGCTGGTGCCGCTATTGCTGTTGCTGCTCCTGCTGTTGGTGGTGGTGCTGGTCGACGTACGGCTGCTGCTGCTGTTGCTGCTGCAGCTGCCGGACATAGCGACACTTGTAGTGCTGGTGCCGCCGTTGCTGTTGCTGCTGCTGCTGGTGCTGCTGTTGGGGCTGGACGGCGCACAGCTGCTGCTGCTGCTGCTGCAGCAGCCGGCGGACGTCGAGATACTGGTCGGGTTGGTGCTGCTGTTGTTGTTGCTGGTGCTGGTGCTGGTGCCGTTCGGCGCACAGATGCTGCTGTTGTTGCTGCAGCAACCGGCGGACGTGGAGACATTGGTAGTGCTGGTGCCGCCGTTGCTGGTGGTGGTGCTGCTGGTCGGCGCATGGCTGCTGCTGCTGTTGTTGCATCAGCCGGCGGACGTCGAGATACTGGTCGTGTTGGTGCCGCCGTCGCTATTGCTGGTGGTGGTGTTGCTGGTGCCGGTCGGCGCACAACTGCTGCTGCTGCAGCAGCCGGCGGACGTCGAGATAATGGTCGTGCTGGTGCCGCCGTTGCTCCTGCTGCTTCTGCTGCGGCTGTTGGTCGGCGGTCGACTGTTGCTGGTGAGAATGGCGTGTGCAAAGCCGCATCTAGGGGTGTTGGTGTTACTGGTGTTGCTACGGAGGGTGCAGCTGCTCATGCTGCTACACGTGGTGGTGCTGGTTGGAGTGCGGAGAGTGCCGTTCCTACTGGAGATCAGCGCGCTCCTGCTGATGTGCGGAGGGCTACAACTTGGGGTGTTGTTACTGCTGCTACTGCTGCCGGTAGTGAAGGTACTTCATGTGGTGGTCCTAATGGGCAAAGAGCTGGCTATGTTGCTGCCGGAGACCCCTTGGCACCTGTTGGTGGTGGTTGGCGCTCAGCCGTTGCTACCAGTGTCCATGAGCAGAGGACTGCGGCGAGTGGTGCTGCATCTGTTGCAACTGCTACATCTATGGGACTTGCGGCTGCCGGAGCTCGCTCGCGCCGGGCTGCTAGTGATGGTGCTTGTGGGCGCAGACATGTGGCTGGTGGCAGGGCCGCTGGTGGTGCTTCTGCACCTGCCTGCGCTGACCCGCGCCCGGTTGCTGCGGCATGGGCTGTTGGACAGAGAGATCCAGCAGGTGATGGCGTTGCTAGTGGTGCTCCCGCAAGTGCCGGCCAGCGACTCGCCGATGCTGCCACAGCCCGTGGGCAAAGGATTGACAGCGGTGCCGGTTCTGCAGCTACCGGTGCCAATGGGCAGAGTGCTTCTGCTGCCGGGCGGAGGGCTGGAGCTGGTTGGCGGCGAGATGATGCTGTTGGAAGCTGGCGAGATGCGGTTGCTGCAGTTGGTGCCCATGCTGGAGCTTCAGGGTCGGAACCGGGCCTAAGTGCATCGGGTGTTCTATCCCCGTCGCGGGGGGAATGTTACACTTGCGCTCCGTGTGGCATACGGTTTGCTGGGCGTAAATGGCGCTCTAATTTCGCCAGACACACGAACATGTTCATAATTGGCAATGGCCCCTCTACTTCCGCACACCGTCGCCAAGCTCGCCACCTTGCGACCTCCTCTCCGGCCTTGTTTTCCCTTTGTGCCTCGGGCGACCACCTTCTATCTGCCACCCAAGCTCGCCCTCTTACCGCTCCATGCCTACACTGTGTGGCTGCTCCCGTTTCTCCAATGCTGCCCCACGACTATGTTGGCAGCTCCCGGCCGCCGCTCATTGGATCACGCCCCCTCCGAATGGCTGTCACCCCTCCCCCCCCTGCTTGGGGTGGCCTCCCCCCCTTGGCTCCACTCCCTTCCCCACCCCGGGCCGAACCGGAGCTTACCCCCCTCACTCCCCCCCCTACACATGATGGACCCCCGATACCTCATGGACAACCTTTTATGCCCTCATCTGCAGCTGCACTCCGCCGAGAGGCTGCTCTCCGATCCCCCCCTCGGGCCGCTACTCCTGCCTCATGGTGCTCCGACAACGACCCGGTCGCTTGTCTACTTGAGTTCAGACCTGTCACTGCGGCCCGAGGGGTTTGTGCGACAGCGAGAGACGACCTACGTTCTGCCCTACAAGACACCCTTGAATATGCGACCTCCCTTCCCTCAACGGACTCTCGGGCTGCTGGAGCTTTTTTGGCAATTCACCTCTTTGGCGGCCTCCTCCTCCGACCGTTCCCGGCGGCGACCGGTGCTCGCATCCGCTCCCTGGTTCAACGTCGAGTCCGTCTCTGGTTCTCTACGTCCGGAGAGGACGGACTCACGGGCATTGACACCCTTCTACGTGATATTCGAGATGGAGGTGAGCTTGCACGTGCGTGCCCGGGAGCTTCTGCGCCTAGACGCCCCGGCGGTCGGGGCCGGGGTGGGGGGGGCTCTCGCCGTCGCCGGGCCCAGAACACTCAACGAGAGCAGCACCACCCACCGACTCGCCTTTCTGAAAGTGACCTCCGACGCCGTGCTGCCTTCCGTCGGGCCCGTGAGCTAGTGGAAGTTGGCCAGTTGCGACGGGCCCGGATGGCCCTAGACGGAGCCGACTTCGGAATGGTGGAGGACGCGGACGCGGCTTTGGCCGCTCTTCAGCGGTTGCATCCTCCTCCCGGTACTCCCCATCCAGACTGTGATCTCCCCGACCCTCTGCCCCCCCCGGCGCGCCCACCCCTCACGTATTTAGATGACAGTGATAGCCTCAAAATATGGGAGGAGTCTATGCTCCTTGTCTTGAGAAAAGCACCTCGCTTGTCAGCCCCCCACGTTGATGGCTGGCGATGGGAACATGTCCGTGACTTGAATGTTCCGGCATGGCGTAAGTGGGTTAACCGCTACTCGGCGGGAAACATTCCCGAGGCTGCGGCGGACTTTCTGGCGAGTGCGACCGGGTGGGCTCTTCACAAGCAAACTGGGGTTGACCGCGACGCCACTCGCCTTCGAGGTGAGGCTCCTAAAGTCCGGCCGTTGGCTGCTGGCAGCGTTTTGTCGCGGTTAGCTCATTGTCACGCCATAGCGCGGATAGCGACTGTCGCGGCCAACCACCTTGGCCCTGTACAACGATCGGTTTTCACCAAAGCGGGTATCGAGCGAGCCATTCATACCACTCGCATTGGCCTACAAGCTATTCCTGATTGCAGCCTTCTAAGCTTGGACCTGGAAAACGCCTTCAACACCATCTCCCGCCGGAGTTTCCTTGCGGAGCTGTACAAGAACCCTGACTTGCATCCCATTATCCCGTTGGTTGAGATGATATATTCACGGGACTCCACGGTGTATTACTTCGACCCCAACGATGCTTCGCTCCTACACGGCACGGTTCAATCTCGTACGGGTGTCCGTCAAGGAGATCCTCTTGGCCCGCTTTTGTTCAACCTGGCGATAAGCACCCCCCTCCGGAATATTGGAGAACGGTGCAAGGATTCAGCGGCGATCCAAGCCTTTTCTGATGATGGCAAGTATCTGATCAAAACGCCTTTCGTCCCGACTGTGATTACGGTGGCTACGGAGGAAATGGGGAAAGTCTGCTCGAATGTTCAACCAATCAAATCTTCGTGCATGGTACCTCCGGATACGGCCCTTGAACTTGTCGAGGTGATACGGGCGATGGTCCCCGTTGTTACGGGTACTAGTAACCTTGGAGCCCCTTTGGCGATGGATTTCTCGATGGCAGACGGCCCTCCAGCGTCTCATAACGAGAACTATGTTCACTCTTGGCTGCAAGACACCGTTGAGGCTCATCAACTCCTCTTGGACAAGATTGTATGCTTTGCTATGTCGGACTTCGGAGGGACTCACGCCGCTTTCCGCTTGATGATCACGTGTGCGGTACGCCGCTATGGTTTCTTGCTCCGCACCCTCCCCCCAGATATCTGCCGACCGTACCTTGCTACTGCAGATAGGGCCGTTCGTGCGGCAGTTTATCGAATCTTGGGCGTTTCTTTGGACGCACAAACACTCGATCAACTGAATTGTGCTAAACGACAGCTCTCCCTCCCGGCGGAGTTTGGGGGGCTTAATGTACCGTCCCTCGAGCTCGACGCCGAACCTGCTCACTATGCTTCATTCACTGCGACCCTCGCCAACCTGATTACTGATTACGAGTCCGAGTCGCTAGGTCCTTTGTACGGTCTCATCCGACAGGAACTACTGAATGTTGCCACTTCTACTTTACCGTGGGCGGTCCAATTGCGCAATTCGTACGACTCTATCTCCACTATGGGCGGGTTTTCGGAAACGGAGCTTGTGGTTTTGACTAACACACTGAACCAAAACCTTTCTGATTATGCCGGGCCCGATGTCGAGTTGGTGGTATCTACGGTCAACAATGCGGTGGCACCCGCTACCCAAGTGACTAGCCTACAACTTCCGACTCCCGATGCTCTTACTCGCTTGGGAGATTCTGGGGGCCACATCCAACGGGGCATTTCGCGCATTCTTCGTGCCCGGGCCTACCTTGACCTCTTGGCGTTTTGCAGACCTTCCCCACCGGACTACATGAGGGTGACTTCGGGTACGGGTCGCGGGGCTTTGGCTCTCTTTTTCGCTTCACATGAGTCCAGTTTCAAGGTGCCATCCGATTGCTATATGATGGCAGCCCACCGGGTGCTTGGCTTGACTGCGGAGCGCGCCGCTCATGTTCGAAAATGCCCTCGGTGCAATGAGGCCCCTTCAGAATCTCGCGGGTATGGATCTTCGTCGACGGTATCGGGCTTCTTTTTGTCGGGTGAGCGCTCAACAGCCGCTATGCTCATGGACCATATCCCCCGGTGCCCGTGCTCTTGGTATATCATTCAACTCCACGACCGCATTGTCCACGTGCTTGAAGAGTTCATGCTTGAAGCGGGGGCTACTAAGGGCCGGGACTTGCGGTTGGAGGTCCGCCGTATTCGGTCGGGAGCTTCACGTGATCGTCCTGGGGATGTGGTTTGGTTGGACTTCATGGCTCCGCACCGCCATCTTGTTGTTGATGTGACGGTTACAAGTGCTCGCACGAACACCAACGTTCCTCGTATAGGTGCTCGCCTTCCACTCCCTGGCAGCCTTGCATTGGGAGCTCAGCAAGGCAAACTTGATGCGGACCTCCGCACTTCCGCTTTGCTTGGCACGCCTTCGGTTCAGTCGGTCCATGACTACTACCCCTTCGCCATGGAGGATGGGGGCCGGTTGGCGCCGATGGCGGCTGAGTTGGTCGATCGCTTGGCTATTTTGGTGGCTGTACGTCGCTTCCCTGGCATGGGGGCCGCTGACTCTCGTTCCTTGCGCTCTGACAGTTATGTCCGTATGCAGCATTTTGTTCGTCGATCTACTTCTCTTCCGTTTCGGCGTTTTTTGGGGGATGTGCGACGAGAATTCATGCAACGTCTTTCTGCTGCTCTTCATGGCACTCTGGGTTCTTATCTCCGCGACGCTTTTCAGGAAGGCAGTGCTGATGCTGTGGCATGCCTTCCTGTTCCTCGGGCTTAGGTTTTTTCTTCCTTTCTTTCTTTTTCTTGCTTGGTGGCCTCCAGTATATTAACTCAGGCATTTTCCATCGATGACGGTGACGTACGGTTGCAAAGATAAGACGCCGCATCCTCGAGTGGAATACTGAACTATGCACCGCCGTCGATTTATGCACCGATCTTCCATCGAACGTGCTGACCAAGCCGTGGAGGAACAACAGCCGCGAGCTACTACCGCCCCAACCCGTGCAGATCGCTGGAACAACCTCCGTCCGTCTCTACCCCATCTAAGCTCGAACAGTTCGTGCCACCCCCTCACCCAACGTTACGTATCCTTTCTCACCTACCTTCTCCAACACTTCGCAATGGCTTTCACCGTTGTCGCTGCCCGTCCCGCGGCCCTGACTGTGCGCGCCAGCGTGCGCGCCGTCCGCCCCGCTAAGGTGTCCGCCCCCCGCCGCACCCTGCTGGCCCGCGCCAGCGGCAAGGAGTACCTCGCCGACAGCGGCGCCAAGCTGCAGGAGGCTCTCGCCGCTGCCCTGAAGGAGGCCGAGGAGTGCCAGGACCAGTGCGCTCCTGCCTGGGATGTTGTGGTAGGGAAACCCAACCTCCCTCTCGAGCTGCCCTACCTAGAGTAGCGTAGGCGCTCTCTTTATCATCTATCCTCTTCTGGATTTTCTACAGTACATTAGCGCTTTGTTAGCCTTCTGGCCACAGCAGTGTGTGGTGAGCAGTGCCGCACTATCTGTCACGCTGCATCTCGCAAGGGTTGTTCTCTCTGGGCTGACGCCTCGTCGCCGCGGCTTTGTGTTTTGTAGGAGGAGCTGTCCGCCGAGCTGTCTCACAAGATCAAGACGGTGAAGAAGGACCCCCTTGATGAGTACTGCGAGTCCAACCCCGACGCCGACGAGTGCCGTGTGTACGAGGACTAAGGACCGCCGTCGGCTCCGCAGCATGGATAGCTCTGCCTGCGAGCGCATCGCACGCTGTCCGCTAGATAGGCTTCTTATAACCCTTTGTTGGGACCTTCCTGTATGTCGTCGTCTTCAGGTTACTTTTGGAGGGCTTCAGGTTTACAGCCCCGGTGAACTCGCAAAACTGTAACAACGCTTCTCTTTTTTACTAGGCCATACAGCTTAGGGTGTTATTCAGCCTCTTCCTTGTACCTCCTTCATAAATCTTTCATGGAAATCCAGCACGGACAATCATTTTGTTGATGCACCTCTTGTGGGTCGCCATTCCATGAGGTGCAACTGTGATGATTTGCACCCACACCCTATGACTACACTCAGAACTCTCAACATTCATCAACGGCTATCTTTCATTGAGCTCAACGCACCACATACGATAGAGCGACACCACCCATTCAGCGTAATCACTACCCGATTACTCCGTCTACTTCTCACTCATCGAAGCCCTGTGCTCTGAGAGTACTGCAACGAAACGGAGACCAGGGACAGACTCGTGGTCTGTGAGCCCAAGTACCAATTCATTTACAAAAGCAAAGTGGATCTACTCCAAGTGGTGTCCTCTATTCCTCACTATGGGTCCTGTTCCATGAGTTATTCCACCTACTCCGTAGGTGCGCTCAGAACGTGAATTAGCTACTTAATCTTACGAATAAATTTTATGCCACCTATGCGGAGGCAGGGTGACTGCTTCGCCTGTGAATGAATATATCAGCGGGTCCCCAACTCATTTGGCGTCGGGTTTGACTGACGACCTCCCAGCACTCCCCCTAAGGCATCACGCACCATAGCTTCTGTCATGTCATGATATCACACACTTGCGGAGAATATTGGCGGCAACATATGTAAGGAGAATGGGACTACCAAGGATTGCACCAGCAGGATTGCTACCTGAAAAGAGGATGTGAAAGTGATGATCACCGCCCCCTCACGGAGCATTACCGAGGCCCGCGCTTCCAGTGAGCACATCAGCTCATCTGTGAAGCAAGTCGAATTCACCAACACAATCCCAGCATCGGACCAATCTACCTGCAGAGTGGGGCGTGTAAGTCCAGCAGGGCGCTGTCAGCAAGGGCATTCAAGCTTCTGTCCAATTGGTTCATTCTACGATGGCATAAACCTTCAGAATGTCTCCGTGAATGAAATCGATCTCCTGCCCTGTGTACTCCTGCGGAAAGGCGTCCAGCATCTGGCAAGAAGTGCAGTAAAAGTAGCCGGTTAGTGCTAAGCCAGGCTGTCCAGCTGTTGCTTTCAGATATGGGGAGTTTGTGGGTGATAGGTATAAGGGAGTATTGCGCATAGCGGTCACTTGCCTTGTGGTGCTTCACTTTGACAGCCTCCGCCACATCATGCAGCGCCCTGATGATCTCTATGCCAGCGCAACGGGTGAAGGAGGGATGCAGCAGCGCGGTGTAATGCACGATCCGGCCAGAGCCTGACCCTAAATCGTAAAACACAAATTTGCTGCGCAGCGGAAGAGTTAAATGTAGGCGTCAGTATCTGATGCTCCACATAACTGAGGGCTTCACAGGTCAGCGGTTTATGTCATCTGGGTAGCTGCAGATGGAACATGTCCTTACTTGTGTGTGCAGTTTGCCATGGCCGCCTTCAGAATCCAAACTAGCGCCATGAAGCCCACCTGCACAGGTATCGCAGTTTTGCTCATTACTTCATCCATGGAGAGCTTGTAATATGTGGTGTGATGTGTGTAACATGCAGACAAACAGCACGCACACACACCTCTCCGTAGACAAGGGAGCCGATTTTATCCTGCGCATCGATCTCAGCTCTACACGCAGCCTATAATGGATGCAACAAACCGCCACATTTAATGCATATTTACAAGCACCTGAAAAATAGAAATACTCGCCAAAAGATAAATCCGAGGTCGGTGGACGAGCGTGTGGACCCTACTCTCAGCATTTCTCCCGGAAACTCTTCGTAGAGATCATCGACGTACGTAAGCACGCGGCTGGGCGCCAAAGCTTTGCTTTGTCGAGAGGCGTCGCTGGCGCTTGAATCATCGGATGACATCGTCGTATCGTGCTCTTCGAGGGGCCGACCTGCCGATACGGCGTAGCTCAGGTTGCAGCGAGGAAGAAAACTGGGGCAGCCCTCACACAAGCAATTGAATTCGATATGTTGACGTCTAGGTGGTGCAGGTGAAAAGGCGGGAAGTTACACGGCATGACTCGGCGGAATAAGCTGAACTCACCCCAAAGTCGGCGATGCTGAAGGAGCTGTTTTATGGTTTCGAATAGGATCCGCCGATCCGCGCGTATTATCATATTCCTAAAATAACGTCGGATGTAAATCGAGCATTCGTGGATTAGTCATAGAAAATATCAGCAAATTGTGTTTGCATAAAACCAAAAACTTCCGTTATATTTGTCGAATTGAATACATAGTGAAGCAGCATTGCTATGGACAAGGGCAGTTGTTAAAAAAAATTAAGACGGCCACCTTCACTTTGTCGGTGCCGTCACTTACATCTATGGACTACAGGGAAGTACATATATGTAAATAAGCAAATTCTTACAAGAGAAAGCAGTGAAGTACATATATGTCGTCGCTTCAGAACAAGAAACAATGATTATAATAAATAAAATCCTTTGCTTATGGCGGCTACCATTTGTCGGACAGTTTCTCTCTACTGATCGGTCACAACAGAAAAAGCTGCTATGGCGAATCCGTAAGACAACCTCGAGGTAGCCGTATTGGGATTTCACTTTCTTCAGCACTTTTCAGCCGCTTTTCTGTCTGACCGCATTTGATGCTTGTCAGGTATCTCTGATTTGTAGTGACGGTCATTGCTCAGCAACTGAAAGGGCATTGACCTGTTCGGTCTGTACCTGCACGACTTCTCCTACCGAATATCGCTATTGTCGTTTTCGGAATTTCTTTACTTGCTGGCAGCTCAAACTGCAAGTTCCGATTCCAGAGAAAAAAAGATAGCTTGCGTACCATGATCATTTTGGCCAGTGCCGTGCACACTTGAAGCGGGTGATTGAGCAGAACGTCCAATGAAGCGCTGCCGCTTCAATAAATACGGGCCTGCGGCTTTGCTGCACGATAGATACAGCTATCGACGCGACCGCTCGGTGTAGTCGCACACAATGTCTGCTGCACTTCATGGCTAGCACGTATACGAGCCGCTCGTTCATATGCATATCAACATGCTATAAGCAATTATGAAGAGTCTTTGCATGGCAATTACTAGCGCGTGTCATTATGGGTGCTAACAGCCGGTAGTGCTTGGAATTTCTTGTGGACACGGCTTGCTTGACTGGTCTGTTGTAATGGATTTTTGCATCTCCACTGACAATCAATGACACCAGCGAGTGCTCTCTGAAGCGCCCCTTGTGGCTTGGTTTCTCTTATCCGTGCTTTACCCCCTGCTGCGACTGCTGATGGGATCAATGTAACCCTAGAGGGGTGACCGCACAGGCTGACGACCATGGGTGGGAACAAAGTAACCAGCAGCAGTGCGAGCTATGACTGGAACAACAGATTGAAGAGGACGTACCAGCACCTGGTATATGGCTTCATTCCACAGGTAGCAAGCGAAGAGTTTAAGCTCAAAATGATACGGATAACAAGAAGAAGACGGTCAACCGATGGCCGTACAGCTTCATCGGAAGTCATACGAACACCGAACGAGCAAATTCCCAGACAAGACTGCCCTAGTGACGTATGACAGAGCCCAGAAATAAACCACATGATTTTCCAGCTGCTGCTTGGGCCTTTCGAACCTTCGTGGACTGAAATGTGTGAAGTGCGAGGGACAAACGAAAACAATGAAGGCCATTGATGAAACAAGAAATGGGAGATGGAGGGTTGAATGTGTCTCGCATTTTACAAGCTATGTCCAGGAGGCTGCGACCTAGTTCATCTTGCGGACAAGGTTGTTGATCTTCTCGTCCCTGCAGCCAGCCTCGCCGCCCTCGATGTAGTGCAGGCGCTTCTTGGTGAAGCCGCCCAGGGGGGCAGAGAGCTTGAAGGGCCACAGAAAGTTGGCCGCCTGCTTGAACGCGGGGCCGGCAGACATGATCTCGTGGATGAGGTCCTCGATACAGATGATGTCGTGCTTGCCCAGAACCTGAGAATAAACACAATAACGCATTTTCAGCCGCAATTCCACATGCGAGAGCGCAGCCAGATACCCATCACACAGAGATAATACCCAAGGAGAGTGTAACAACACATGATATCAGCGACCGCACCTGCTCAATCACGCTGTTGTCGGTGAGAGGGATGCGGCTGCCGTTGACCTTGCCGTACCCGCGCTTGTAGATCAGCTCGCGGACGGTCTTCAGGTTGGGGTAGCCCCAGGTGATGTAGGGCTCGACGCGACGCAGCATGTTGATGGTCGCCTTGTTCACCTGCAAATACCAGGAAAGATGTGAGCGAGATGGAATTTACACGCTGCTGATGAACAGAAATTCTACAATTACCATGCAGAGCCGCAAAACACCCCACCTTCATGAACACGCCGTTGTTGATCTGGCGCAGGCGCAGGAGCTGCAAAATCTTGCGAGACTGCAGTGTGCAGGGAAGATAGTCAGTTCAGTGCACATATTGAAAATATCGGCAGATGTGGAAAAAGTGTTGGGTTGTGCAGTGGGCCAACTTCGCAGCTGTGCGAGCTCTGCATTTGCGGAATTACACGGGTCAGCTCACTAACCTTGGGGTGCATGTCGTTGATACCGCGGATGCGGATGACGAACATGACCTTGGCCTCGGGCTCAACATAGAAGCCGTTCTTGGCCTTAGCCTCCCTCTTCAGGCGGACCAGGTCCTTCTCCTGTCGGCCAGCAAGCAGCAGGCAGCAGGAATGAGAAACCCCCACGTCTGCAGCAACGAAACCTTGTATAATTTCCTTTATCAACGGCAGCCCTATTCACCTATTACTAACCCCTTCTCCTTGTCCTGTTTCATATTTCAGAGTAGACCTGGCTCAGCTGTAAAACTCATACACGGCCGAACCGGAACACAACACGCGCACACACAGCCCCATAGCCTGACCAGAACAGCGATACAGTACTGATCCGTCTCCTTGTAAGCTGCTGATTTGGTATTCACAAGCAACCTCCATCTGCTCGCTTTTCCGTCAAGAAATATAAATGCCTTCCCGAAAGCTCGCGCGCGGATACAATGGCTGCCAAAAGACATTTTCCGTAAACCGGGGCGGCCAAAATCGTCCCGACCCGGCCTCGCGCAGCGCTTGCCTCGCTAGCTTCTGCCCCGTAGGCACGTTGTGAAATAGACAGGGATGCGGTTTGGGCTGCAGTGGGTACCTGGTCACGGTACTCCTTCACATACTTCTCGGCGCGCTTGAAGATGTCCTTGCGCTTCGCCTTGGCGGCAGTCTTGGCGGCGGACGCCTCGCCCGCCTTCTTCGCGGCCCAGTCCTCGTCGCGCTTCCGCCTCTTCAGCACGCTCTCCGGCACAGGGGGAGCCATTTCAACCGACGGGGGGAGGAACGGCCTGGTGTCCGTGCGTTGGGGGCCCGACGACGCGGGGGTGATGCAGCAGCTGGGGTAAAGAGCCAAAGAGGGACACAAAGACGTTGTGGCGGCGCTCAAGAGCACTGCAGCCGGCGGCGGCGGTCTCGCGCCCAGCGATGAATAAATAGTATTTCCAGCAGTCTGTAAATAAAACCTATCTATTAAATAAGGGTTTTGACGTGTGGGATGAAGAATGGAAATAAAATTTACATTTTATATATTTGATTCCCGGACGATACAGCGATATATTATTGTCATTGTTAAAAGGCTCCTTGCCGTATATTTATTTACACACTGGTATTTTTCTTGAGAAATAACGTCATACCTGGTACGTTCGGATAAAAAATATACAGCGTGAGACGAGTATGAGCGCGAGAAAGTCACGACAACTACTGGATAGCATCGCAATAATTAATTGAAAATCGTACAAGAAAAAGCAGCGGAGACCACCAAGCAAAAAGAAGAAAAGAGGAAAGCCCGAGAAAAGCAGAAAAGCATGCCACAGCATCAGCACCGCCCTCCTGCAAAGCGTCGCGGAGAAAGGAGTCTAAAGTACCATGAAGAGCGACAAGAAGACGTTGCATAAATTCTCGCCGCATATCCGCCAAAAACGCCGAAAAGGAACATAAGTAGTTCGACGAACGAAGTGTTGCATACGGAAATAATTGTCAGAGCGCAAAGAACGAGAGTCAGCAGCACCCATGCGAGGGAAGCGACAAATCGCCACCAAAACAGCCACGTGATCAACAAACTCTGCCGCCATAGGCCCCAACCTGTCCCCATCCTCCAAAGCGAAGCGGTAGTAGTCATGGACCGCCTAAACCGAAGGCGTGCCAAGCTAAGTGCAAGTACGGAGGTCCGCATCAAGTTAGCCATGCTGAGCTCCAAATGCAAGACTGCCCGGGAGTGGGAGACGAGCACGTATACGAGGAAGATTGGTGTTCGTGCGAGCACTTGTAACCGTCACATCAACAAGACGACGGTGTGGAGCCATGAAGTCTAACCAAACCACATCGCCCTAATCAATCATCAAATTCATGTCATTATCAGTAGTTAAAAGCCAATGTTTATATTAGATATATCTTATAAATGTCGAATTACAAAGAAAGTAGTGGAATCCACCACCAAAGAAGGAAAGAAAACATGCACATAAGCCTAAGCCCTCGGAGCAAGGAGGCAAGCAACAGAAGTTGCACTACCTTGATCCAAGGCATCACGAAGATACATACCCATCGTGCCAAGAAGAACAACAAAAAGGTGTTGCACGAACTCATGACGCACATCCCCAAGAAATCGATGGAAAGGAATATATGCAGACCGCCGTACCACCTCCTTCATGCGGGCATAACTTTCATACCGTAAGGAGCGAGAGTCCGCCGCACCTATGCATGGAAAACGTCGAACTGCCACTAATGTGTCCAAGCGACAAACAGGATCGACCGCCATGGGAGCCAACCGGCCTCGTCCTCAAGAGCAAAGTGGTAATAGTCGTGAAAGGACTGAGTGAAAGGCGTGCCATGGGAGGACGAAGTGCGGAGGTCATCATCAAGCTTAGCTTGTTGAGCCCCCATCACCATATTGCTAGGGAGCGAAACCGAAGCCCCCACAACCAGAACGTTGGGATTCGTGCGCGTATTAGTGACCGTAACATCCACACCCGAGTGTTTATGTGGAGCCGCAAAACCCAACCACACGACATCCCCATGGCGATCTCGGAAGGCCCCATACCGGATTCGGCAAACCTCCAAAACGCAAGTCCCTTCCTTTAATTATCTCCGCCTCAGCCATGAACTCCTCCAAAATATCAACAATGCGAGCATGGAGCCGACTAACATAATGTGAGCAAGGACAACGGGGGGTATGGTCCAAACGCATAGAGATCGGCGTCCACTCCCCGGACATGGAAGAAGACGAGGTCGTGGAGGAGGAGCCACAGCCGCGGAGAGCACCCGGAGACTGAATGCAACGCGGACACTTATGGACATATGAGAAGCGTGGCCCGGCGTGAGGCCCGATGTGCCACCATAATGTAACGATTAGAGGAAACGCAGAACCTAGACTCATGTGAAGCAAAAACATAGCTATAGCCCCACGGCCGGTTCCCGAAACAAAACGCATATAATCCGGGGGTAAAGGGGCACAAAAGGCCAAGAGATCGAGAAAAGCGTGCGCCTTAAGCGTACGCGAAATGTCGCGCTGGTGGTGCTGCCTTGTGTCACTTGGGCGGGTAAGAGCATCGGGGGTCGGTGTCATAGTCTACGACAATGACGGTGGAAGATTATCAGTATTAGCGAGTAATATCATATGTTGATGCTGATTAACAATGATATTCCTCCAAATAGCAGCTGCGTATCTTTGGATACATGATTAGAATAATTATAATATACCCGCACCGGTATTAGAATTAGCTAGAGGTGAAGTCTCTAGAGACTTCTACATTGTCGCTGTGCTACGGCTAGATGAAATTGTATAGTAATATTTAGTACTTTAGATTACAGCACACCAAATTGGAATTGGTGGCTTTCTGGTACCTTCGACCGGACGCCTATAAATTTAGCGACCGGCACATATGCCAGGGAGTGACTCGGGTCACCGTTATCGGTAGATTGTAAAAAGAGTAACCCCTTTCCAATTATCCGCTCTATTATTCCTCCCCTTAGAAAAGATTCCGGAGAATGGGCCCAAGACGATGCCGCTCGTCCTATTAGAGAGCGAGTGGGCCCACAACATATGGTTTCGGAGCCACTAGTGCTACTGACGATAGGGATGATCGGAGAGGCGGAGAAGAAGTAGACGGCACCTAAGGACACCGAAGGTTCGACGGAAGGGACGCCGACCGCAGACGTATACCGGCTTTGGTTGAAGGAGTCGAGTCCGATTGGCGAGACGATAGGGTAATATGACGAGCTCGCTCCTTTCGTCGCTATACCCGTCATGTGACCCTATCGCTATGTACAATTTATTATAGTTATTCCAATCATGTATCCAAAGATACGTAGCTGCTATAGGAGAAAATACCACTATTAACCAGCATCAACAAATGATATTACTCGCTAATGCTACTAATAATCTTCCAACGTCATTGTCGTAGACTATGACAATCTGGACTTGTAAGCAAGTCATGCGCGGGGCTAGCGCGGCCGGAGAGGCGGCAGGTTAGGGGACAAGTTCAACACTAGGACCCACATTATCAAGAAGATATTGGTCAAGGTTAGTCCTCAAAACCGCAAGATCGGCATATGACAACCCAACCGTACGGAAGATAGCGGCGTAGGACGCGCGCAATTGTACCACTCGAGGTATCGTGTAGGTAGCAACATTATGTAGTTCATGACGGATGATGCCGTACAAAGGACCTAGCGACTCGGACGCGTAACCAGTATGAAGGTTAGAGAGGGTTGAGTCGAATAAAGCGTAATGAGCATTTCAACATCTAGCGCAAGCGACGGCACGTTGAAGCCCCCAAACCCCGCGGGGAGAGAGAGCTTATGTGTGGCGCAGTTAATTTGATAATATGTATGTATCTCTGGGGATACCCCAAAAATACGAACGACAACATACCGAACATCACTATCCACGGTAGCAAAGTACGCGCGGCAAACGTGAGGGGGAGGGTACGGAGCAGAAAGCCATAGTGGCGTATCGCACACGGTATCGTGAGGCGAAAAGCCTAGTGCGCGCCTCCAAAGTCCGATGCAAAGAAGTCCACAATTTGGCCCAACATTTTTTGTTGCGCCGCGACCGAGTCTTGAAGCTAAGAATGGGCATAGTTGATATTGTCGGACGCCGGGGGTCCGTCCGCCATCGAGAAGTCCATCGCAAGGGCAGCGCCCAGGGTACGATTACCCGAAACGATAGTGACCAACTCCCGAATCTATCAACAAGGGCAGGGGCAGTAGCAAGGCGTAGCATACACAAGGACTTTTCGGGTTGTACTCGCGCACATGCTTTCTCATGTTCCTCCGCAGCGACACTACGATGCTCAACCTTGATAATGTAGTCCCCTTAATCATTGAATGCATGAATCGCATTAGAATCGCGGCATCGTTCTCCAATATTCCGAAGGGGGGTACAAGTCGTCAGGCTGAATAAAAGTGGATCAATAGGATCACCTTGCCGTACTCTCGTACGCGCCTGAATAGTGCCGTATAGCCCCGACGATGCAGTTGGGTCGGGTAGATGGTGCAGTAGAGTCCCGTGGATAAATCATCTCGACAAGCGGGATAATGGAGTGAAGAGCACGACACTTGTACAAATCGGCAAGGAAACTCATGCAAGAGATAGTTTTGAAAGCAATATTATCATAGAAATATACATAGCGATGCTATAAAAGTCTAGTATGACAAAATCGTGCTTCTGCGGATTACCTATTGCTACGGTGCGTATGATAGTTATGTCGGATTGCATCATTTCGTTCGTTGATCTACTTATGTTCCCTTTCGACGGTTTTGGGGGAATGTGCGGCGATAATTCATGCAAGTTCTTTCTACTCCTCTTCACGGTACTTTGGGTTCTTATCTCCGCGATATTGTACGAGAGGGTAATGTTGATGTTGTGGCATGCCTTCTAGTTCCTCGGGCTTAGGCATGTGGGTGTTTTTCTCTTTTTTCCTTTTTGTTTGGTGGTTTCCACTTTTTTTCTTGTACGTAAAGTTGACGAGTACCTATTGGTACAAGTTCTTCTTATATATGCGTTGAGTCTCCCTAACATGCCCAATCTTAATCGGCGTAAGAGAAAGTCCGTCATTGTCGACATTAGTCGGAACGGTATAGGTAACGAAATGAACGGTCGACTCAACGGTAGCGGCTTGCACGATTTTAGCTGGTGTACGAAGGTTGGCAGTTACGTACGATAAAAACACGTGGACGAGTTGGTGCTAGCCATCAAGTAACGGCACTCGAATTGGATCAACACTCGACAAAGTAAGATCGTCGGCGGTGAGAATTAGGCCATTTTCTCAAATAACTCACGAACGGCAACATCGACGGGTGCTTCATTAGGCAAAATCGAACAAGCTGGAAACCAAGTTTTACCCATGCGGGGCTCACGTTGTAGCACAAGTTTGATTTCAGAGGCTTTCGAGCCACCAAGTGGCTCGTGTGACGACAACGTAATTATCAATTGCAATATAAGGCATCTAGACTCAGACAAGCGGCGTCGAACAACCAAAGCAACAACGACAACAACAACAACAACCCCCCCTCACCATTATATATAGAGCAGCGCGCATTCCAATTAGGCATTATCGCCACAGTAATCATTTTCAACACCTCCCACATCGCTAATATGTTTGGCTTGCATACTGAAACGGTGTCTTTAAGCACAAGTGGTAGCATCACTACGTGAAGGAGATAGCCGTCTCGGGGATCCGATACGGTGTTTTCTTGGAGCGTGGTCGCCCTCGTCTTCGGAAGACACGCCCTCCATAACGAGGTCGTCGCTGGTGTGGTCGGGTGTGATTTCTGCGTTTGTAGGCGGTGGCATTAAGTTCGAACTATAGCTAGCGAACGAACCCCACCATGTAAGGTAGTTCGGTAGTGTGAGTTCGATAGTCCGCGGACCGGTATCACTCACTACCGACCCTCTATAATAAATGGTACGAGTAACGCATCGTCCGTAAGTGCACATGGAATTTGCATGGCTAGTTGGGGGGGTTGAAAGGGCATTTGCACTGCAACGCGTTTTGTGTTAATGATCTGTGTGGGTCTAGGAGTTACATTACTAGCTTTGTCTAGTTCAACGTTTAAGTTGCGTGCGGGATCGTGTTCTAGCGGCATGTCGACGCAATTGACCACCCCAGACAGTAGCCGACTGACGCGCCGACCGTCCAATAGCTTTGGTCACGTTCTTGTCGTCACGCATAACCTTTTAGGTGTTTAAGGGGGTATATGCGGGTAGAGAAAGATGCCTTTCTCGTCACGGTCGTTTTCGTGGCTGCGGTTGATGTATGCCGACAAGCGATCAGACCAAATCAGCCGTTCGAACAGCTTCCGCCCCCTCCTAGGTTGTGAGCCGACGGAGTTAAGCTAAGGTCCGATCCCCACGATGATCGTACAACTACCCAACGGCAACGGCGGTCTCCGCGCGGATGTGGGTGTCTTGCATTGTCACGGCATCCGAGGCTCAAAGCTTACTCTTGATGCCGTGGTTTCCGGTTTGCTCGGCGTTTCTAGCCCCCCCGTCTCCCGAAGTCGCTCTACGTTGTGCCGAGAAGACCAAGTTCGAGAAGTACTTGGAGGGGGTGAGGAGTCGCCCCGAGTCCCCGGCATCCGCTTCATTCCCTTTGCGGTGACGGAACTTGGTACTCTCGGCGGCCACGCCATAGATTTTTTTAGAGAGCTAGCCAAGTAGGCAACCGCCTCTGAAGGGATGCATGCGGGCAAGTTGTTGGCCTTCTGACGCCGAAAGGTTTGCCGTCCATATCGCTCACGCGGACAACGTCTTGCGCAGGTTGTCCGCCGCCGCAGACGGTGTGGAGGCCGCTTGTTTCTCGGCTGGGATGGCTTTTCATGCCACGGTGCTCTTCACCCGCGCCATGGCCGCAAGCGTCACATGCTTCCTCGAGCGGCGCGTCACGCGTTGTTTGTCGCCTCCATGTGTTGCATTTTCAGCGTTGCCTAGGAGTTTCCTTAGTTTAATTTGCTAGTTTGTGCACAATGTAGCGCTTCCTTTTTTTCGTTCTTTGGATTCCGTGATCCTCTTGTCACTCTTGCCCTTTTTATTCTACTCCCTTTTTTCCTGTCCATGTTCATGTTGTGCGTCTTGTAATTCAATTTACCAAATTGAAAGGGTTTCAATTTGATAAATTTCCTTAAAAGAAAAAGCAGCATAAGCCACGAAGCAAAAAGAAGAAAATAGGGAGTAACCTAAGCCCGAGGAACATGAAGGCATGCCATAGCATTATAACACCGCCCTCCTTCAAAGCATCACGGAGACATGAACCCAAAGTACCATATGAAGAGCAACAGAAAGACGTTGCATGAACTCTCGTCGCACATCCCCCCAAAAACGCCGAAAAGGAATAGAAGTAGTTCGACGAACGAACGAAATGCTGCATACGGACATAATTCTTGGAGCACAAAGAACGAGAATCAGCAGCACCCATGCCAGGGAAGCGACGAACTGCCACCAAAATAGCAAGGCGATCAACCAACTTACCGCCATAGGCGCCAACCGGCCCCCATCCTCCAGAGCGAAGGGATAGTAATCATGGACCGACTGAACCGAAGGCGTGCCAAGCAAAGCAGAAGTGCGGAGGTAGGACAGGGTTTCAATTTCATCCCCAGCCAAATGGCACATGACAACAGAAAACGTCATGTCACTGCTACGGTAGCAACACCTATACGGGTACGAGAGGATTCAAAATAGTGATAATGTGCTGTTTTTTTTTGGTCAGATTGATTTGAATCTAGAGGTTTGCATATCCAATATCATGTGTACGGGACAGTAACTCTAGCGGTTACTGTTACCGTTAATATCGGCGCGTCTCGCCTGCATGGCAACCACCTTGCCCGAACAGTTAGACGCAGCCAACGACCAACGACTTCCCCAACGGTCAGCTCTAGCTAGCCCGTGCCTTATAAGCCGTAGCTAGCCACGAGCCTAGGCACTCTCTGCTTTCGCGCTCAGCCAATCTAGGCTTCGCGCGAATGCAGTCTCGACTCTCGTAGTCGAGTAGGGTGTCAATCTTACTTTTCGTCCCATGCGCACTCGAGCGTCACGCGACACTTCCCCTCGTTCAGCTACGCAATTCCCCAATATGCAGCCTGAGCAGTCTACATCCGCCGCAGCGGCCGACCCTCACGCTACCTCACTCGACCAACGCACAGCCGAACAGATTCGTACGGCAGTTTTGGCATCGGAACAACAGATAACGGAACAGTTTTGTCGGCTAACGCTGCCTTACTCGCCCAGCTCCAGCGAACCACAGCTACTCCTGCTCCTACTAATCCACAGCAGTCCATTCCCGCCGACGCTACAGCGACGGAGGGTGGTAAGGCGGCCCCCGAGCCACCTATCGACCTGCTCGACGACGAACCCGACCCCTCCGCGGCCGAGTTTGTCGACTTCACCTACTACGGCGAAGTCATCCCGGCCGGCCTCGAACGTCCCCCTCGAGACGTCGAGGAGCCACGTCTGTGGACTCTCACGGACGACACCGCCCGCGCCCTAAGCGACAAACGCACCCAAGCGGCATACGACGAGTACCTACACATCGGGTGCTGTGCCTTCTTCGACAGTTGCGCCAACGCGGCAATTGGCGAGGCTTTGGACACGCACGGCCCACCTCTACCTACAGAGCAGGCGGCAGCGATTGCCCTCATCCGAGCGGGCCATCGCACCCACACAGCGACGGAGGAGGCCGCCCGTACTCGATTGGGCTTCCTCCGCCTCACCAAGGGCGGACAAACGAGCACAGACGCGGACCGCGTGTTTGCCGAATTGGCACACGAGCGCTTTTGCCGACCGCGTCCTACCGCGGTCTCCGGCCCATTGGACGCGCTACGCCAAGCTTTCGTCGACCGCACGCTTGAAGTCAGCTTACACGCCGCCAGCAAGGCCGCCGCCGGCGCCGCTTTCGCAAAGGTCACGCCGGACAAGCCCACCGGCCCCGACGCTCGAACCCGCAAAGCCGCCGCCGACAAACGCAAGGCCGCTGCTGCAGCAGAAGCCGCGGCACGAGCCGCTCCACCCCCCAAGCCGACCGACTCGGCTAAAACCCCAAGCAAGAAATGATGGTGTGGCCCGCCGCGCCGATTCCTGCTCCCCGACATCTTCCTTCATGCGCCACCGCGTACGTCGAAAATGGCGGGAGTGGGAGCGCATCGGCGCGAGCGGCCAAGTCCTAAGTTGGATCCGCCACGGCGTACGTGTGAAGTTCAAGCACGGCCTACGTCCCAAGCCGTTCAACCATGGCATCTCCATGCTAGACGCCACACCCGACCAACTCGAGTTTCTCAACTCGGAACTACCACGCTTCGAGGCTTGCGGCGCGTGGGAGCGCTCTACGAACCCCCGCTACGTCTCCCGGATGTTCTTGGTGCCAAAACCCGGATGCAATCAATGGCGCTTGATTATCGACCTTCGAGAACTCAACCGCTATTGCTCAACATTCAACATGACTTGCGAGACCCTCAAGCACCTCCGCCATCTATCTCGACCGGGGGACTACTTCGTCTCACTCGACCTCACCGATGGGTACTACACCCTTGGCATCCGGGAGGAAGACCGAGACTACTTCACGGTCAACTACCGCGGCACCCTATGGCGCCTCGCATGCCTCCCCATGGGGTGGTCGGGCTCCGCCTACTACTTTTGCAAGCTCACGCAAGTGTTTACGAACCACCTCCGCCGCCCTCCTCCTCCCACGCCCGCATCTACACCGGCCGGCCCACGCCGCCCGTCCAAGCGCTTCCTCCGGAACGCGCGATGGCGAGGCACCCGACTACTCCCCTACATGGACGACTTCCTCTTCTTAGCGGATTCCTACGACGAGGCCCTCTTACTCCGGCAGCGCGTCCAAGCCCTGCTCGACAGCCTCGGCCTACAACGCAACCCCAAGAAAGGTGTATGGACGCCAACGCAAGTCGGCGACCACTTGGGCCTCACGGTGGATTTACAACGCGGCGAGTTTCGCGCCCCACCCGAAAAACTGCTACACCTCGCACAACACGCTTCGGCCTTGCTCGGACGAGCAGCGTCCAACGCACGATGGCTACCCACACGCCAACTCGCAGCCTTCGCGGGAAAAGCGCAATTCCTCTACCTCGCCATCGCGCCCGCCCGATTCTTTTTGCGCGAGCTCCACAACGTCTTGGCTACCCGTACCGGTTGGGGGGGACGCGTGCGCCTCACCCACCAACTCCGACGCGACCTCGAGTGGTGGCGCACGGTACCCTCCCAACACAACGGCCGGTCGATCTACAAGCCCATCGAGACCGCCTATTTGCACGCCGACTCGAGCGACTACGGGTGGGGAGCCGTCCTCAACGAGGACGCCAATTACCAAGCCCGCGGGTTTTGGAGCGCCCCCGACCGCCTCCAACACATTACGTGGAAGGAACTTCGAGCGGTCAGGCACGCGGTCGAATCCTTTCTACCGCAACTCCGAGGACGACAAGTCCTCCTCCACGAGGACAACACTGCCGTGGTCGCCGTCCTAACCAAGCTAACGTCCCGGTCACCCGTCATGATGACGGAGCTACGGCGTTTGTGGTTCTTACTCGACACCAACGACATCCACATCCGCCCACGCTACATCCGGTCAGCCGCCAACGTCTGGGCCGACACGCTCAGCCGCGAAATGGACTCCGAAGACTGGCAGCTAAACCCTCAACTCTTCAACCACCTTCAGCGCCGGTGGGGCCCGCATACAATCGACCGGTTCGCTTCTATGCTCAACACGCAACTGCCACGCTTCAACGCCCGCTGGCGCGACCCCTTGTGCGAGGACATCGACTGCCTACACCTCCCCGACGCGGCGTGGAAACGCGAGAACAACTACTGCAACCCCCCTTGGTCTGCCCTACCCGCACTCGCCGCGAAACTCGAACAAGCTCAAGCCGCGGCGACTGTCATCGCCCCCTACTGGCGAAACAAAACGTGGTACCACGCGTTCGCCCGCTTGGCCACCGAGACCGTACACTTCCCAGCGTCCCGCGACCTGTTCTTCCCCGGCAGGCTAGGCAAGCGAGAAGGGGTCGGACCTCCCGCTTGGAGCATCGTGGCCTTTCGGCTAGCACCCCCTCTTGGCTCTACACTCGACGCGGTGCGATTGGCCGGGCGATACGCCCGGACCGATTAAATACTCCTGTACAGCACGTCCTCCCTCTGCGTACAGGACCGCCGCGCTACGGATTACGCCGCGAAGCAGCACAGTCGCCCTGGTCCTCCGAACTGGCTGAAACTTTTCAAGACCTCCTAGGATCAGATAAGCTCGGGGTTACAGCGGTTGCCCTACTCAGCAACTCGCTAGCGCCCTCTACGTACTCGAGCTACCAGAGCGCAATCCGACAGTTTTTTATTTTTTGTGCAGAGGAAAATATCGCCCCGCTACAGGCCACGCCGGCCACGATGGTCCGCTACACGGCCTGGCTAGCCCTCTTGGGAACGGTCGCTGCCAGCTCGCTGCAGCCTTACTTCTCCGCAATTAACAAGTTCTTCCGCGACCACCGGCGCCAACCTATCGCCGTGGGCGAACTCCTGGCGGACGCCCGCCGTGGACTCGAAATGCTACAGCACCGCCTGCTGCCCACCGCCGCTCGCCTCCCGCTACCCGCACAAGTCGCTCTGGACATCCTACACGCCGCCAACACCCTACACAGAACTTTCGCGTGGACCCCTGCTTCCCTCCCTCAGATGCAGCGCTTCAGAGCCTGTTTAGCGGTGTGTGTCAATTACATGTTTTTCTGCCGCGCCGAAACTGGCGCCCGCTGCCAGACCGGCGACCTAGTGGTCGACAGGCCCTCTCAACAAATCTGCCTATTCGTGCGCAAATCTAAAGGGGACCAGCGCCGCGACGCGGCCGATAAACCTGTCATCGCTATCCCTGTAGCAGCTAACCCCGTCCTGGCAGACCTGCTCGTCTACTACACGGAGCAGCGCGCGACCTTCTGCAACAAATTCTACAACACGCCACCCCCACTCGCCTTTTGGAGCTGCTCACCTTCCGAACCTTCCACCGAGTGGGGCGCCGCGTCCACCATCTCCGCCTGGCTCACCCTCGCCCTCCGCACCGTCGACTCATCCGCACCCGCCGGTTTCAAGTGGACGTCGCACAGCCTACGGAAAGGTGCAGCGTCCGCTGCCAGCTGCATCGGCGCGCCCCTCCCCGTAATCAAATTTATGGGTGGCTGGGCCAAGAACAGCTCTGTGACCGAAGGCAAATATATTGACCCAACCATGACCCCAACACCTGCTGCTTGGCGGTTCTTCGGCTGGCTCACTCCGTCCCCCCCGCAACACTAATTCTGGCTGTGCAAGCCTTTGGCTTTAGGTTACTGGCAAAACGTGCCCTAGGGTAAATGGTCAGATTGATTTGAATCTAGAGGTTTGCATATCCAATATCATGTGTACGGGACAGTAACTCTAGCGGTTACTGTTACCGTTAATATCGGCGCGTCTCGCCTGCAGGGCAACCACCTTGCCCGAACAGTTAGACGCAGCCAACGACCAACGACTTCCCCAACGGTCAGCTCTAGCTAGCCCGTGCCTTATAAGCCGTAGCTAGCCACGAGCCTAGGCACTCTCTGCTTTCGCGCTCAGCCAATCTAGGCTTCGCGCGAACCCACCCACCCATCCCATAATCCTGCGCTAATTGACCCCCAGACCCTGTCTGTGGGTGTCTTTTGGCCAAATTGTAAGCAAGCTGACATCTTTGGCAAAACGTGCCCTAGGGTAATTTTTTTTTTTTTTTGCGCCCCCGGGATATGGGACTGGCAGGGAACCCGCACCGGCACCCTCTACAGGCGGCGTTTTGCAAGCATAATGTGCTGTTCATCGCGAATAAAAGCTCCTGGACCGTACCTGTACCAGCTTCGTATCTGACGATCGCCCACTGGAGGACTCGGCCACCCCTGAATAACAATCAACCTGGGCCTCTTAGCGGTCACGCGCGGTTTGCTTTTCGTGCATATATTCGCTTGACCGCGAGGACGCTCGCAGACTGTTTCTTAACGCCTGCTGGAAAGCGCTGTACTTAATATTGCGTTCGGTGCTCACGGGTTATTTGCAAGGATGGGCCGCGGTGGTCAACAAGATGCTAAGCCGGCGGAGCCACAGGCGCACGGCCAAGACGCTATGGCTGAGGGCGATCCCGGCCAAACGATGGGGCAATTCCCAGGTGCGTGTACCCAAATCATCCAGATCTCCACCCGAAGTGCGCACTGTCTCCCCCCGGCGCTGTTCGCGGGTGACGCGATACTTGTCTTCGCTTTGCAACCCCGACGGCTTCTTCGGACGCCGCGCGTCACCCTACCTCAGCCGTTTCTGTATGCTTTCCGGCTAAGGCTGAATATGATTTTCCACATTTCGTTGCATTGGTGGATGTAATCTGTTAGTTAGGCCCCCATGGAATATAGAGGACGCAATCTTCGACTAACGCCCGCGCAGCTTTTTCGTAACGGCTCGGGCTGTTTGGGTTACAGATCGAAGTATGGCATCGCGCTTCTCCGCACCGTTTCAGCAGCAGCCCCGATGTGTAGGGTTCGAGGCTTTGTAGCACTCAGAGGTCAGAGTTGCGTGATCTTTTCAATCTTCCACGAGTTATTGAGCGGGCGAGTGCGAGCTGGCACGACGAGGTGGAACTGGTTATTGTCTCTGAAAGCATTTTGAATTTTGCGTGTCTCTGGTAGACTACCGCTTGACGGTGGGCCTTAACTACGTCAAGCAGGGCTACAGCGTGGTGGTCGACAACCTACTCGCGCTGCTCCTCATCCCTCTCTCAGCCGCCTTCGCGGTGCGTTTTATCACCCGCCTCGGCAACTCTTGCCTATCTCGCGTTGACACACCATTTACATATTACCAAATGGCCATCCGACATCTGAGGCGGCCAGTTTTCCGCTGCTCGTTCAGATGGAGCTGTATGTGATGTTTATGACTGGAGAACTGTCAAGGGTGTGGAGCAGCGCGGCCGCGACCAACGTGCAGCTCAACCTTGTGACTCTCATTTCAAGCGTCACACTCCTCACCACCCTCGCGGTCTCCTACGTTATCACCCGCTCCAAGCCCGTCTATCTGATGGACTTTCAGTGCTTCAAGGCCCCTGAGACCATGAAGACCTCGCACGAGTGGTTCCGCTCACACTCTTCTAAAGTTCCAGTGAGTGGCTGCTGCATAACAATTTCTGCGCCTCAGCTAACGCATTACTCAAACTCCTTTCTGGTTTCATGGAGACAGACACACACACACACACACACACACACACACACACGCACACACACACACACACACACACACACACACACTCTGTCGCTCTCTCACACACTTACACACACGCGCGTACACACACTCGCACACCCACACACACACACACACACACACACAGAATGTAGCATGTCTCGCATTCTATTATTGACAAGTCTTCCCATATCTCTGTATTATTTACTCTTCCTCGCACACGGTGTTAGACCTGTAGAAGTCAGATATCTGTCTAATAGTTTGACAGAGCATCGGTCTGGACGGTAGTGCTTTCATTCGCAGCTATGCATTTCCAATTTGGACCCTCCCCCCCCCCCCCCCCCCCCTGTCCCCTGTTGCAATGCACCACGCGCTTTTTGGGTTTACGATGGCTGTGGCCAAGCTTCTGAGGAGTGCGAATTCTCATGCTGTGTGCGACAGACCTTCACCACGGAGAGTCTTGAGTTTCAGGGCAAGATAATGGATCGTTCTGGCCTGGGTAACGAGACGTACCTGCCTGACGGCGTGCGGCAGTTTCCTGCGGACAAAAGCATGGCCTCCGCGCGCGCCGAGGCCGAGATGGTCATGTTTGGCGTGATGGACCAGCTGTTTGCGTCAACAGGCCTGAAGCCACGCGACATCGACATTCTCATCGTGAACTGCAGCCTGTTTAACCCCACCCCCTCCCTCAGCGCAATGCTGGTGAACAAGTACAAGATGCGCTCCGACACACTGACCTACAACCTGGCCGGCATGGGCTGCAGCGCGGGAGTGATTGCGATCCAATTGGCGAAGGAGCTACTGCAGGTGTACCCGCGCTCCCGTTGTGTGGTGCTCTCTACTGAGAACATCACCCAGAACTGGTACTTTGGCAACCAACGCTCCATGCTCATCCCCAATTGCCTCTTCCGCATCGGCGGCGCAGCGATGTACCTCTCCAACCGCCGCCGCGACTGGTGGCGTGCAAAGTACGAGCTTATGCATACCGTGCGCACTCACAAGGGCTCCAACGACCAGGCCTTCCACTGCGTGTACCAGATGGAGGACGATGTTGGCAATGTGGGTGTGAAGCTGGCCAAGGAGCTGATGGCCGTGGCGGGAGAGGCGCTGAAGGCCAACATCACCCGCCTCGGCCCCCTTGTGCTCCCCATCTCTGAGCAGCTGCTGTTTTTTATGAACCTGGTGGCGCGCAATATCTTGGGAAAAAAGAAGCTCCGCCCCTACATTCCGGACTTTACGCAGGCCTTCGAGCATTTCTGCATTCACACGGGCGGTCGCGGGGTGATCGATGAGATCGAGAAGCAGCTGAAGCTGTCGCCTGATATGACGCAGCCTTCTAAGGACACACTGTTCCGTTTCGGTAACACCTCGTCCTCTTCCATTTGGTACATCCTGGCCAACATTGAGGCCACCACCGGCGTGAAGCGTGGCGACCGCGTGTGGCAGATTGCCTTCGGCAGCGGCTTCAAGTGCAACAGTGCCGTCTGGCGCGCCCTCCGCTCCGGCCGCACCAACCACGAGGTCTGGAGCGACTTGCCCTTGGCTCCTCAGTGATCCTCCACAAGCACATCCAACACTTGACGTCATAGTCATATTTTGGGATGATCCAGGGATATTTTGTCCTTCGTCTCGGGAATTATCTTTATCTGGATTTCGAGAGATTCGCACCTATGGGAAGGTACATGCAAGTGCAGGCATGGACTGTGTTCAACGGATGCTTGATTTCTGGGGGTCAGACGGTTTGAGGACTAGCGCTCAATTTTGCATCACTTCTGTCACGACACCTGGGGTGAGTTTCTTTCTGATGCACTCGGTGTGGTCTCTCTTCTTCGTTCTACCTCTGCTGCGAGCGAGGTGTGCTGCCCGGGTGACACAGTGCGTCTTTGCAACTTACAATCACAAGTCACGAGGCTGAATGTAAATCAAAGGAACTTACCCTAAAAAGTCACACAATGGTTCCGACCTCTCCTTTCCATCGTGATCAAATAATGATAGGAGCGTTTTCTTTATTGTGGTTTGGTCACAGTACCTTCCAGCTTGAGTTCACGGTTTAATGATGACCTCCCAGCTTAAGGTACTCATCATTCCTCATGGATTACAAGAACAACATGAGCACGGACAGGGAAAATGGGAGGGGAAACAAGAGGGTGCCTCACCATGATGATGTTGCTGATTTTCATACATCTCCATTCAAATTCAAAATTTCCGCCGTTCGCTAGAATAGCTCGGTTGCCGAATCAGAATACGTACATACAATGCAGCGTTCATAAAAAATATAATGTACGTAAATGGTACTGTATCCAGTTCAATATCGAACAAGTGGCGCGATAAAAGGATGCCGGCGTCATCGCTAAATCCATAACAGATGAATTTATATGGAGCTCGATCCTTTTGGAATTCGTTTTACCGCAGCCGCCATAAGACGTACAGTACCTTGTTATTTTGCTGCGTCACCAGCGTCAGGCCTTCACTCGACACACCTCGGGCGGCAGCATCAGCAGCCCCAGCCACCCACCTGTTCACCCCTTCCCTCCGCTCCGCACTGTTTCGAGATACGCAGTGTGGTGGTGCAAATTTCTACATTCTTTAGTCCCATCTCTAGCGCCCTCGTCAGGACAGCGAGTACGGTGAGTGCGCCTGCCTAGTCACTTTTTTGCCGTGCGGAAGGAGGCGGCCCTTCAAATATATCGCAGTACATACGGGCTTATCCTGTTCACCTCACTGATCTAATGCCTCAGCGTCTCTCCATCCGCCCATCGACCGCCACATGCACCAACGTTTTCGGCGCGATATGGATTCAAATAGAAGTACCGCTTCTATGCGAAGCTTGTCTTTATCTCTCGGACTATATTCTGAACAAGTGCCTTGCGGCGGCCACCGTCAGGCGCAGATCTCCGCGACCTAACCCATCGCAACCTAGCTCAACGCGCCGAAGAGATCCACGTCGTTCGCAACTTTCTATCCCCCATACTCACCAACCAATCGCTCTTATGTTCTCGTTGTGCGCCTGCAACTATATCGTCTCCTAACTCTGGCTGACGTCGTCACGAAAGCTGTGAAAGTTGTCCCGTCTGCTGTCGTTCCGTCGCTGTCTAGTTTTCATTTCTTTGTGGCAACCCTTGGCCAGAGGTTTTGTTTGCGCTTTTGTGACATCGTGTCATTCTGAAGATTGCAGTATTTGATATGAAAATCTCCCAGTCGCCAATACGATTTGAAAAGGGACCACCTATGCGATGTTGATATGGAACTGGACTTGTCCTGATTATACACTAGGTCAGTTGGTGTCTAGCCCTGCGTTACGCTGTTTCGACCCGTTTGACCTTAATCACTAATTCCGTTACCATGCCTTCATGATCAGCGTCTAGCTGTGCAGGAGGGAGCCTGAAGGACAGATCGTGGCCGTAGAGACAATGTCTGCAGCAGGGCGTGGTGGTCGTGGTGGAGGGTGCAGCGGAGGCCGTGGTAGCAACAGCACCAGCTGGAAGGAACGCATTATGGCGGGAAAGCCTACTGCTCCTGCTGCTGCTGTTCCCACGGCTGCTACCCCCCTTGCTACTCCTGCTGCGAAGCCCAACGCGAATGATGATAAGTCGCGTGCCAACCGCCTCACGGGGGCTGGGGTTGAGAGCGCCAGCCCGCGCCTTCTATTTGCTTCACAGGTGCTGATTGGGCACACTGTTGAGGCTCAGGTGAGAAGCTCTACTCATCTTTTCCTGTCATGCAAACTAACCATATGAATGAGCTCTTGGGACATTGAAGGGAAAAGGGTTGAGGGAGCATACCGAGGTTTTCTGTAATGCTTAATGATATTCCAACCACTCCCTTGCCCTTTCCTCTGCCACCTTGACATGGAAGCATCTTGTAGGCAGTTTGGTTCATAGCTGATTTCGCGTTGGATACAACTGCATTCTGTGGGTGCGCAGTTTTGCAGTAGGCCTACTACTTTGCTTCGATGTGTTAATCGCTGGCGGATCTGGTGCTGAATGTAATTCGTTGCATAGTTATTGCAATTTGTCGTTGATTTCACTTGACGGAAAATCTGAGCTTAGTTCGTAAGTCTCGCATGTCTCTATTTTCGCTGCGATTTTTTCCCCGGAACAGGGATGCTATTTTCTGCTCCATTCCACGCAAACTTAGGTCTTCGGGTGTGTGCACGTGTGTCTGTGCGTGTGTGTGTGTGTGTGTGTGTGTGTATGTGTGTTGATGAGAGGCTATATGAGGTGGGTTAGCTTACTGCAACCTTCGTTATGCTGACCTACCAGGTGAGGGATGGAACCGTGTACGAGGGCATTTTCCATTCCATAAACGTTTCCAAGGAGGGCGGCCTGAGCGCAACGCTAAAGATGGCGACGATGAAGAAAGGCGCTGAGGGGAAGGCGTTGGATATGAAGGCGATTGCTGTTAAGCCGGAGGCGGTGCTGATGATCGAGGGCAAGGACCTAGTGCAGCTGTTTGCCAAGGGCGTCAGAACCGACGCTGCCTACGTCGGGCCGGACCAGGACGACATGGGCTTTGGGACGGACTCTGCCATCTCTCGAGACCGAGGCGGTGCAGGGTGTGACCCCCACCCCTTCCCTCTCGTGCATTTTTCCCATTCTCGCGCAGATTTTCCTGTGTGTGTGTGTGTGTGTGTGTGTGTGTGTGTGTGTGTGTGTGTGTGTGTGTGTGTGTGTGTGTGTGTGTGTGTGTGTGTGTGTGTGTGTGTGTTGTTCAGTGGGAAATTCTCCTATGCATTGTCTGTAGTACAGCTTGACAGGATCGGGTTGGCCATTTGTTGTGTATGTGCATACAGGCTTGCAGGGCGCGAGCTTCAGAAGTGGGTGCCGGATGCAGAGGGTATGGCACTGGAGGACTTGTCCCTTGGAAGGAGTGGCATGGGGGACAACAGCGGCGGCGGTGGCTGGGACCAGTTTGCAACCAACCAAAGCATGTATGGCGTCAAGTCCACTTACGATGAAAACTTGTACACGACTAAGCTGGATAAGGTGTCGTCGAAGATTTCGGAACAGGAAGCGGAGCGCATCGCCCGCGAGATCGAGCGCGGGCTACCCGGCAGCAATAACCGCCACGTGGCGGAGGAGCGCGGGTTGGTGGACGATTCAGGGGAGATGGACGAGGAGGATAAGTACTCCTCGGTCATTCGGGACGATGGGAAGCCGAAGAAGCCGCAGCGGCCGGCGTGGAGCATCGCTGGCGCTGGCGTGGATGTCATCAAGGGGGCGCTGGGCATGAAGACAGACGGAGAGGGCAGTACGACAGGTGGGGCGGCATACTCACCCCCTCCCCATTCACCTCTTTTTTTCTTCGTTATTGATCGTCACGAGTATCACTTAAGGGTGCACTAACTAAGCGTTGCAGCATTTGGCGTCTTTTACGAGGGGCCGCGTGGCTGAATCGCAGCCAGTCGCACAACATTAACACCATCCCGGGGGGCACCACCTTTGCATGCCACACTCATTTTTGGTGGTATGGGCAGCGATGTCCTCCCAAACAATTCACCTTCGAGTTCAAGTACCAACACCCGCCGCTCAACTTTATATTGGGCTGACTTAATTTTTTCTCCCCTTCTGTGGACTTGTGTAGAAACGGAGGCCAAGACGGAAACTGAACAAACGCCTGTCGAACAGAAAGAGTGAGATCCTCATCCCGTTACCTTACCCCCGTGCTCCGTTTTCTTACATTCCTCAACGCCACATGATCCTGACCATTAGCACAGTAAGTGAGTTGAGCATCCTCCCCGGGGGTGCGATTTCCTCTGGGGTTTTTAATTTCTTGAGTTGGCTAACTTGGACAACTACCACAGGCAACCCGCTCCCGTACAAGAGGCACCAAAGGAGGAGAAGAAGCCTGAGAAGGAAGAGGTGGAGGGGTCAGGGAAGAAGGAGACGGCTGAGTCGAGTGTTGCGGAGAAGAAGGCGGTGAAGTCGACGCTGAATCCCAACGCGAAGGCTTTCACCTTCAACCCCAATGCTAAAGAGTTTGTGCCCAGCTTTGGGGGCAGCAGCAGCGCGCGCGCAGCCTCCAGCACCTCAGCCACCTCTTCCACATCCTCGGCCGGTGGTGGCGGACATGGCCATAAAGGCGGCGGTGGTGGTGGCTACAGTGGTGGGAACCGGGGCGGGGGGAATTGGAACCACGGCGGGGGCGGTCACCATGGCGGTGGTGGCCAGATGCACATGCACGGAGGCCCAAACACGGGCGGGTGGGCGCAACACATGAGCGTTCCTGGTTCGTGGGGTGGCGGTGGTGCTGGTTTCGTGGGTGGCATGATGAACATGGGGGGCGCTGCCAACAGTCAGGGTATGATGGGCTATGGCGGGCAACCTCGCGGGTTTCAAATGCCCGGACCCTTCTACTCCCAGGGAGCTGTCTACGCCGGAGGCTACGGTGGCCACCCAAACATGCACATGATGGTACCCGGGGGTAATCTAGGAGGGGGTGGGGGGCGCCCACATGGCGGAGGCGGTGGACATCAATCAGGAGACTCCGCATGATGCCCAAACCCTAAAATTATTACACTCTCCGACGAAACACCCACTCAACCATTCCCTTTCAATACCCACCTATCCGACATGCGATTGAGACGCCCCCGGTCTGCATACCTTTTCGCACTCGCGGATACCCAACGCCATCCCATCAGCGGTGCCGAAGTCGACTCATACCGGAAGAATACCCTCACTAACCAGACATCTACGCTGGCCCGGGAGCGCACTCCCCTGCCTCTCTCTTCCAACCCCCCGTGCGAACGCCATTTGCTCTCACATGTAATGAGCATCCAGACCAGTCTACCTCCCACTTTGGCCTTTGTTTACCACCTTCTTCGTGCTGGCCAACCGTTCTCTTTGCCGCGCTGTCCCATTTTAGTGCCTCCGACCACATGCAGCGAATCTTCTTCCGTGTGGGAGAAACGTCTGTGCTGTACACCTCTTACATTGAAAGGTGCTTTGGTCCCCGACCAGACCCACGAAACGACAAGCGTGTTGAGGGTGCATTGTCGGGGAACAAAGTTGCTAGAGAAATACCGCAACTTAAAATACAAATCATGGAAACATGTATCTGACATTTATTGGACTGCAGTGTTCAGCTGCATCTTGGCGACGGCATGCTTAAATTGAATTAAAAGCGGTCCTTGTCCAGCTTTGAGTTGGCAGATTGAATCTGTCGCGGGGGGGGAGGGCACAGCACAACGTTAATCCTTGTAGAATTCCCGAGCAAACCAATATGAAACCGCGAACTTGACTTCGGAGCGTCCCACCAGCAGCGTCACACGACCTGCGTTTCTATCGTAGCACAGTATAGCCCGGTAGCGGAGGTTTACTTTTGGATGAAGAGTAAGTTCACGCACTCGTATCACTAGTCACGATCTCTGCATTCGCTGCATGTCTACAGTTGGTTCCGGCGGTTTTTTTTACTTCTATTTTGCGTTACGCCCCGCGCAACAACTCGTGTCCGAAAAGGCCCGACTGGTCGGGGAAGGGGACGACGTAGGTGCGAGTTAGCATGGAAAAGCGCTTACTTGCTGCACAACAAAGACGAGCCAAAGGAAGGCGACCCCCACAATCAGCCATAGTCCGAACCACATTTGCTCTAGCGGGCCGCTGCCCGACGACTGCGTTGACTTATTCCCGCGGCGGCTCCCCTCGCCGCTCATCACCGCCTCGCGCGATCCGGCAAGGGTCGAGATCATACTGCAGCCGTCCGCGATGATACTCGTCGTAGGCAAGGAACGGTCCTCTTCTTTATCGGCCTGAGCCAGCTGAAACAACTGTCGGAAGTTAGGGGCGGCACTCACGCGACGGGCCATAGGCTAAACGGTAGATATACGGGTAGGCGACCGCCGCCTATAAAGCTAGAGATGATAAGACGCGAGAGCTGTCACTGGAGACGGAGCGTCGCGCCGGTTCCTTCTGTGGTCATACATGTGTTACCCGTACGGTAGTGAATGAGATTTTATGTATAGGTATGGTTTATTTTCCTCTGATCTTCTTTTTGCTTGGTGGTCCCCGCTGCTTTTTCTTGTAAGAAGTTTTTCGCACAGGTATAGATTATGGGGCCTACAGTAAAAAGCCGACGATACATCAGATTATGTAGATTCATATTAGAAAAATATATTGTTTTATGGTCAGATTGATTTAAATCTACAGAGTTGTTACGGGTACTAGTAACCTTGGAGCCCCTTTGGCGATGGATTTCTCGATAGCAGACGGCCCTCCAGCGTCTCATAACGAGAACTATGTTCACTCTTGGCTGCAAGACACCGTTGAGGCTCATCAACTCCTCTTGGACAAGATTGTATGCTTTGCTATGTCGGACTTCGGAGGGACTCACGCCGCTTTCCGCTTGATGATCACGTGTGCGGTACGCCGCTATGGTTTCTTGCTCCGCACCCTCCCCCCAGATATCTGCCGACCGTACCTTGCTACTGCAGATAGGGCCGTTCGTGCGGCAGTTTATCGAATCTTGGGCGTTTCTTTGGACGCACAAACACTCGATCAACTGAATTGTGCTAAACGACAGCTCTCCCTCCCGGCGGAGTTTGGGGGCTTAATGTACCGTCCCTCGAGCTCGACGCCGAACCTGCTCACTATGCTTCATTCACTGCGACCCTCGCCAACCTGATTACTGATTACGAGTCCGAGTCGCTAGGTCCTTTGTACGGTCTCATCCGACAGGAACTACTGAATGTTGCCACTTCTACTTTACCGTGGGCGGTCCAATTGCGCAATTCGTACGACTCTATCTCCACTATGGGCGGGTTTTCGGAATCGGAGCTTGTGGTTTTGACTAACACACTGAACCAAAACCTTTCTGATTATGCCGGGCCCGATGTCGAGTTGGTGGTATCTACTAAGGCTAGGGATCAAGTGAATTTTGTCGATGTTGATGGTAATGATATTTTGAAACGTCGATGTTGATGGTATTGATATCTTGAATTGTCGATGTTGATAGTGTTGATAGTTTGGGATGCTGACATCGATGGCAATTTAAGCCGATATTATCGCCGATGTATCGATATTTGGGACGATTTATCGATACATCGGGCTTAGATAATCAATATTTCCAATTGTTTTGATAATTGATGGCATTGATAATGGCACTACTGCCATCCTGTCGATGTCGATGTCGCAACCTATCACACCGATGACACTATCACCACGTGATGATGATATTATCGACGATGCATCGATGGCTGATCCCTAGCCTTAGTATCTACGGTCAACAATGCGGTGGCACCCGCTACCCAAGTGACAAGCCTACAACTTCCGACTCCCGATGCACTTACTCGCTTGGGAGATTCTGGGGGCCACATCCAACGGGGCATTTCGCGCATTCTTCGTGCCCGGGCCTACCTTGACCTCTTGGCGTTCTGCATACCTTCCCCACCGGACTATGTGAGGGTGACTTCGGGTACGGGTCGCGGGGCTTTGGCTCTCTTTTTCGCTTCACATGAGTCCAGTTTCAAGGTGCCATCCGATTGCTATATGATGGCAGCCCACCGGGTGCTTGGCTTGACTGCGGAGCGCGCCGCTCATGTTCGAAAATGCCCTCGGTGCAATGAGGCCCCTTCAGAATCTCGCGGGTATGGATCTTCGTCGACGGTATCGGGCATCTTTATGTCGGGTGAGCGCTCAACAACCGCTATGCTCATGGACCATATCCCCCGGTGCCCGTGCTCTTGGTATATCATTCAACTCCATGACCGCATTGTCCACGTGCTTGAAGAGTTCATGCTTGAAGCGGGGGCTACTAAGGGCCGGGACTTGCGGTTGGAGGTCCGCCGTATTCGGTCGGAAGCTTCACGTGATCGTCCTGAGGATGTGGTTTGGTTGGACTTCATGGCTCCGCACCGCCATATTGTTGTTGATGTGACGGTTACAAGTGCTCGCACGAACACCAACGTTCCTCGTATAGGTGCTCGCCTTCCACTCCCTGGCAGCCTTGCATTGGGAGCTCAGCAAGGCAAACTTGATGCGGACCTCCGCACTTCCGCTTTGCTTGGCACGCCTTCGGTTCAGTCGGTCCATGACTACTACCCCTTCGCCATGGAGGATGGGGGCCGGTTGGCGCCGATGGCGGCTGAGTTGGTCGATCGCTTGGCTATTTTGGTGGCTGTACGTCGCTTCCCTGGCATGGGGGCCGCTGACTCTCGTTCCTTGCGCTCTGACAGTTATGTCCGTATGCAGCATTTTGTTCGTCGATCTACTTCTCTTCCGTTTCGGCGTTTTTTGGGGGATGTGCGTCGAGAATTCATGCAACGTCTTTCTGCTGCTCTTCATGGCACTCTGGGTTCTTATCTCCGCGACGCTTTTCAGGAGGGCAGTGCTGGTGCTGTGGCATGCCTTCCTGTTCCTCGGGCTTAGGTTTTTTCTTCCTTTCTTTCTTTTTCTTGCTTGGTGGCCTCCACTGCTTTTTCTTGTAAGAAATTTTTGTAGGATTTAAATCTACAGAGGCTTGCATATCCAATTCCCATGTGTACGGGACAGTGACACTAGTGCCTCGGGGATATGTGTATGATAAGTACTACATTTGTATGACTAATCATACACCAGAGTCTCGTAAAAAACTGACCACCCCCACGCGAGGAAAAGTTAGTACTTTGTCAAATTTTGGCAGCGTGTACCTGAGGGTGTTCTCTGCTTAACTCCGTGGACTCAAAACATGGGGTGGTGCGGAAGCGGTTCAAACGTGCAATTTGCCGAGATCGCATGTCGGCGACCCACCACCACCACCTTGAGGAAGACCGAAACGATTGGAGCGCGCGTCTCCGCCCGTAGAGTCCCTATTGAACCATGCAAACACAGTTAGTGTGGAAGATAACGTACGCAAACGTAGTTACAGTCACAGTCCCGCAAACGGAACAGTTACAGCGACAACCAGCCTACATGCGTGGTGTTGGGACAACAGAAGTGTGAGAGCTGTAGCCTAGCGACAGCTCTGTACCGAGTCAAACAGTTTATCGGTATGTCCGATCTAGACATGTACTAATCATATCTAGAGTAGCTTACAGTAGCTATCTGCAACTAATACGTATGCGGTATTACTTACAACACTCCCCCTGAAGGTAGCTACGGGATGAAGCGTTGCATTGGGTCTTGTCCTCCAAGGATCGCACTTCGGTGTCGTGCTAGTGCAGGTCATGGGAGGGGTTTGGTGAGCATGTCCGCCACCATCTGGTCAGTGGGGAGGTACCTCAACTTGATGGTCCCTTGCTCCACGTGGTCTTTGAGGAAGTGCCACTTCATGCCGATGTGTTTAGTCTTCTCGCTGACCAAGGCATTCTGGGAGTATGCAATGGCGCTTTGGTTGTCCTCCCAGATGGTGGTGGTTTCGGTGATGGGGGAGTCGAAGATTTCCCCCAGAAGTTGTCGGAGGTGGAGTCCCTCCTTGGTGGCGTCAGCCGCAGAGTAGTACTCGGCTTCACACGTGGATTGAGCCACACAAGTCTGTTGTTTGGACTTGTAACTGATTGGCCCGCGTCCGAGGGTGAAGAGATAGCCGGAGCGAGACTTGCGGGTGCTGCTGTCGTTGGCCCAATCAGCGTCGGCAAAGCCTGTGAGTTGGAGGCTGTGGTCCAGCCCCCCCCCCAACGTCAGGCGCATGTTGATGGTGCCATGGAGGTAGCGGAGGACCTTTTTCAGAGCTTGCAAGTGTGCCTCGGTGGGCGAGGCTTGGGCAGAGCCGAGGATGCTCAACGCCGTGGAGACATCGGGGCGTGTACAAACGGCGGCGTACTGGAGGCTGCCCATGAGGCTGGGGTAGACGTCCTTGGCCACTCCTGTGAGAGAAGGCGAGTTCAAGTGTGCAAGTCCGGCGAGGAAGCCTGGGTCCATCGGAAGGGACGACGGCTTAGAGTCAGACATGCCGTACTTGGCGAGGATGTCGCGCATGTACTTGGACTGGTCCAGCGAGATTGTGCGCGTGGAGCGATCGCGGGTAATGTGCATGCCGAGGAGTTGGGAGAGGTCGCCTAGGTCCTTGATTTTGAACCGTGCTCCGAGTTGGGCTTTGAACGATGCGAGCCAGGTGGCATCATTGCAGGCCGCGGGAATGTCATCGACGTACATGGCGATCATGGCGAAGACGTGGCCGGCGCGATAGATGTAGATGCACGGGTCGGAGACGCATTGTTGCCATCCATGGTCGACGAGCCACGCACGAAGTAGCATGTTGAACTCGCGGGGGGACTGTTTAAGGCCGTAGAGGCAACGCTTGAGGTGACAAACCTTGGACGTTCCATCGGTGAAGCCGAGGGGCTGGCGGATGTACACATCCTCCCGGATGGGGGCGTAGAGAAACGCTGTGTCGATGTCAAGCTGGCAGAGTTCAAGGTCGCGGGCGGCTGCAATGGTTAGGAAGAGACGCAGGCTGGCCATGCGGATGACCGGGGAGAAGGTCTCCGTGTAGTCCAGTCCAGCGCGTTGACTGCACCCCTTGGCGACAAACCGCGCTTTGAAGCGGGAGACGTCGCCGGTTGTATCCGACTTGACTTTAAAGATCCACATGCTGTTAACGACCACGCGGCCGGGGGGGAGGTCCACAAGGTCCCACGTGCCGTTGCTGATGAGGGAGAAATACTCCTGTTGCATAGCGGCTTGCCATTGGGGGGCTTGGGCGCTGTCCAGCGCAGCTCGGTAGGATTTTGGTTCCACACACTCTCGGGCGGAGAGGAGGGCAATTGCAGTAGGGGACGTGCCGGCAGGTGTGTGTGGGGGACCAGTGACAAGGTCGGGGACGTGAGGGTGCTCAAAGATGTCCTCTTGAGCTTTTCCTTGTTCAGGATCACAACACGCCGTTACGAGTGTGGGTGGGTAGTCGGACAGGTGGGCAACCATATCGCCGTAGCGAATGGGGTGGGAGCGGAGCCGAGCATGGCGAGGGGTTGGTGGGGGGGGGGGGTAGGGGTGTGTCTGCGGGGACGTCCTCCGAGGAGTCGGTGATGGCCGAGTCGACGGGGGGGTGTGTGTCGAAGCCTGGGGTGTCCTCCTGAAAGACAACATGTACGGAAGTGGTGATGCGACGCGTTTCCGGATTGTAGACACGATACCCGGGTGCGTCAGGGGGATAGCCCACCATGACGCCGCGAAATGCTTTTTCACTGAGTTTCCGACGTTGTTTGTCGGGGACCTTGGCGAAAACGGCGCAGCCGAAGACGCGGAACCTGGAGGCGTTGGGCACTGACGACGTAAGAAGTGTGAGGGGGACGCCCCCATTAGGTCCGACCGAGCGACTGTACGTGCGGTTGCGAAGGTACACAACGGTGCTGACAGCGCACGACCACAGGGAGTTGGGAACGGCCATGTTGTGGAGCATCGCCGATGCATTGTCCCGGATGGTGCGCCAGGGACGTTCGGCCTTGCCGAGCATGTGGTGGGCGTATGGGGCAGAGAACTGTACCCCGAAGCCGAGGTGTGCGCACATCCGGCGAGTGACAGCAACTTCAAACACAGGGTCAGAGTCAAATTTGAGGACCGGTGCGAACGCGCCCGTCTGGGAGTGATGGCGGGCATGCAGGTGTTTGATGTCCAAGAGGATGGTTTCCAATTCCGAACATGCGTCGTCTTTAGACTTAAGGAACCGCACCCACATGTAGTTGGTGTGGTGGTCGATGACGAGCAAGCAATAGCGGAGGCCATGTGGGGAGGGGACATTGACCGGGCCCCAGAGGTCAGCGGACAGGTTGAGGAGGGGGTGGGATGGCTTCGCGCAAGCGGCTGTGTTGCGTGGTGCAGCTGTGGCTTTGTGAAGGAGACAAGAGTCGCACGAAACTTTGGTTACAGCGCTAGTTAACACATGGCTAGTCGGGACACCGTGAGTATGTTGGGCCTGAAGGCTTTGCATGTTGAGGTGGCCATATCGACGGTGCCATAGGACGGGATCACACTGGGCAGTAAGGGCAACATGAGGTGAGGGGTCAAGTGCCGGCGGGGCGGATGGGCTGGAAGGGAGGGCCGGCTGGTGGGGAAGGAGGTAGAGACCGTTTCCGGACGGTTCTAGCATACCCATGCCTGTGGGTACCAAAAGCAAACCAGTGTCAGAGTTGGAGGGGAATATGAATTCACAACCGCTGTGAGTTTGCATCCAGCTGACACTAAGGAGTCTGCCGATACGCTGTGCTGAACGAGATGATAGGTCAGGGGTGTAGAGTGCATACACAGTGCGGTGAATTAGCTGGCCAGAGGCAAGTCTGACAGAAAGTCGCACTGAGCCACTGCCCTTAACGTCAACGCCGACACCGCCCACGCGAGAGGGAGCGGAGGGGGGCGTGAATTTCACGAAGTCATCTCGGAACGCAGTGAGGTTAATCGAGCAGGCGGAATCAACGACCCAAAACTTTGACAGATTACGACCCGGGGCGAGGGAAGAGGAGAATGCCACAGAGCTGAATGGGACACTCACCTCGTCAGCGTCGTCATCAACGCAGTCCGCGAAGGTGGGTAGGCAATCGGTGTCATCGGCGGGGGCGTCGTCGGCAGGGACGTCGCTCAGCAGCGCAGCGTGAGCAGAGGGGGTGCCGTCGGCGGCGCCGTACTTCTGGACTGTCAGCCTACGCTTGGCGAGATTCCACTTAAGGATAGCGTCATCAGTGGCATTGCACGCGGACATGAGATGGTGGAGGCTGCCACAAACGCCACACTTGTTGGGTCGATGGCCGCGAGGGTTACGGTGTGGTGGGCCTCGACCGCTGTGCGAGCCGCGGCCCGCAGCGACGAACGCGGAGATGGGAGGAGGTGATATGTCCGGAGCGGTTGCGTCCGGAGCAGGGTTGTCTTCCATGTTGTGCGCAAGGTGTAGAATGCTCGCCATAACTTCATCAGCCGACATGATGTAGTCCGTGTCGAAGGCGTTGATGACGCATTGCTTCGCCTGACCGTGTGGGCCGCTGCTAGAAATGCCGCGCAGCATGAGGAGACCGAGGTGGTGGGGGTGGATGGCAACGGAGCCATCAGCCAACTGGCATGTGTCGTTGTACTCGTCAAAGGTCTGGCGCATGTAGTGGACATAGTCACTGAGTGACTGACCAGGGCGCTGTCTGACCGTCAGATTGTCCAAGAGGGACAAGGAGCGAGCAAAAGACCGACAGTCGAGGCGTTCACAAAGGATGTCCCACGCGGCAGCGGCGCAGTCTGGGCGTGCTGGAGAAACGCATTTCATGGCTTGGTCAGCGCGCTTATTCGCGCTGGCTGCATGGAGGAGCAGCGTGTAGGCGTAGTGTTGCGCTTGTTCGTCGAGCCAGACGCCGGAGTCGCGGATGGCTAGCTGAGGAATGAGGTATGCGGCCTTGATGGAGAGGAAATTAAGGAAGGTCCTCTTCCATTGCCTAAAGTCCGTGGTCGGGCACATGACGGGGACCGACATCTTCATGGACCGGTTGAGGGCGTCCTTGTCGAAGCCGGGGGCTTCGTGTGCCGCCCGGTTGATGACCACCGGGTCGATAGTGGGGCGACGACGGCCCCGGGGGTTGGGGTCGCCATGTTGGAGTGGGGGAGAGTGCCGGCCATGAAAGGGAGGAGGTGGGCCACCGGGAAAGGGAGAGCGGCCGGCCATGGGACGCGGCGGGCCGTACGAGTGCGGGTGGTCACGGTAGGGGGGGATGAGATGAGAGGGCGCCTCCGGGATATGGGGGCCGGGGTGGTGAAGGGCATATCCGGCGTGGGGGAAGGGGGGAGGTGGTGGGAGGTGATCAACCCGGATGGCGTGACGCGAGGGGTCGTAGTGCGCATCGGCACGCGCGGGCTCGCGGGGCGCATCGTGGCGGCGTTGTGCGACTGTGGGGTCGCCAACAGGGGCTGCAGCAGGAAAGAGTGTTTCTGCGTCCGGGGTTACGAAACCAGGCTGGGTATGGTCACGCAGGTGGAGGGTGTGGCCGTCGTGGCTGTCCCGGACGGGTTCGAGTGGGGCATCGTGGCGGCGCTGAGCTACAGGGGGGTGCGGATTAGCACCCGCAGCAGCGACAGCACCCTCGGCCGACTGCGAGTCGAGACGAGCTGTTAAGCTCGCCACTTGCGCAACGAGCAGCGCGAGAGTATCGGGGGGGTGATCGAGGGTGCTCTGGTGAGAGCCTGACTCAGGGGAATCAGCAGGTGAATCAGGCGGGTTTTTCTGCTCCATTTTGACAGAGGGAAAAAAGAAGAAGAAAGAGCTGAATGAAAAAACAGGCAGCGGTAAAAACCGCTAGCCGGACTCGTGCCTAACAGCGGTATGCTAAGAGACGGCCTGATGCCCGCCGACCCCTCGGCCTGTAGCCCCGGGGTGTCTCAGAGCACCTTTTCTGTATCCTCCACCCAGTGTGGGGCACAAGTCGAGGCCAAGGCCAGGACAGGTGGAGCGCTGCGCTGGTGGCTGATGCGCGAGGCTAGTATAAAAATAAAAATAAAAGGTAAGCTACGGCTGGCGTGCGACCTGTGGATGCGTATTCACCCGACAGTGCACCCCCCCGTTCTCCAGCTTGGACCTGTGTGCACCCTGTCCACACACGACGAGTGCGTCGGTGTGGGTGGCTGGCTATCTCCGTCGGGTGGCTGACTTAAGAGGGGTGGTGGCGGGTTTTAAAATCGCAGTTTATACTGGCGATACCGCCGACTACAGGTTGAAAGTACTAGGAGTCTAAGGAAACTTGCCTTCTGCGGGAGAGCTGTCGATCGCAGCTCGCCGAATCAGGTTGTCGCGGGTGAGTGACGTGAGGCGGGGGCCCATAACCTATTGAACCATGCAAACACAGTTAGTGTGGAAGATAACGTACGCAAACGTAGTTAAAGTCACAGTCCCGCAAACGGAACAGTTACAGCGACAACCAGCCTACATGCGTGGTGTTGGGACAACAGAAGTGTGAGAGCTGTAGCCTAGCGACAGCTCTGTACCGAGTCAAACAGTTTATCGGTATGTCCGATCTAGACATGTACTAATCATATCTAGAGTAGCTTACAGTAGCTATCTGCAACTAATACGTATGCGGTATTACTTACAACAATCCCCCCTCAGCCCCTAAAAGATGGTGCACAACGACAACAACGTGACCGAACCTACGGGATAGTCGGCGAGTCTATCGGTGAAGGCATGTGGGTGGTAATTTGTGGGATAGCATGCCGCCGAAACACGAGTCGGCTCGCGCTCTACGCGTCAAATCCGACAGCGCATGCCGTTTAACCCCGGCACCAACACAGACCAGCAACGCACAACGCGTTGTTGTGCGAATATCCTTTCAACCCCCCCGGGCCAACGGTGCAAATTCCCGGTGCAGTTACGGAGAGTGCGTTACTAGTACCAATTATTACAGGGTCGGTAGTGAGTGATACCGGTCCGCCGACTATCGAACCCACACTACCTATCGACCTTATGTCGTGGGGGTCCTCCGCTAACTCCAGCTCCAACGACATATCGCCACCTCCCGAGGTGGGGGACATTCCCGGCAACACCAGCGAAGCCCTCGATATGGAGGTCGGCTCGTCCGACGACGATGGCGACCCCGCTCTCCCCGACGATACCGTCGAGGACGCCGTGTGGGTCCCACCCGTACCTGGCGACACCGTCACATTACTACGTCAACCAAGGACAATGAACCCAATACCGAGGATGCTAGTGGGTTTCATATCAGCGAGCACCGTGGGTTTCTCCTTCTTGTCATTTCTGTGTGAATAAGCTATGGGCAAGGTCAGCGATCGTGCCAACCGCACCGCGCGTCTTAGTCGGTCATTAACTTTTGCGGGGGCGTTTGTTAGGTGCGAGCTTGTAAGCCATGAGGTGAATGTTGCATCGAAATTGCATCATTTGCTCAAGGTCCGCCATTACTTTATCATTTAATCCCATTATATGCTCAACCTCTTAACTCACGGAATTGGTGTGTTTTCGTACTTGCACCGATGGTAGATTGGCACACACACAGTTTGACACACTGTGTGTGTGTGTGTGTGTGTGTGTGTGTGTGTGTGTGTGTGTGTGTGTGTGTGTGTGTGTGTGTAATGTGTGTGTGTGTGTGCCAGTGTGTGTGTGTGCGCGCGCGCGCGCCAGTGTGTGTGCCAGTGAGTGTGCGTGCGTGCGTGTGTGCGTGCGTGTGTGTGTGTGTGTGTGTGTGTGTGTGTGTGTGTGTGTGTGTGTGTGTGTGTGTGTGTATTTGTGTGTGTGCATCTGTGTATGTGTGTCAATGTGCCAATATATATGTGTGTGTGTGTGTGTGTGTGTGTTTGTGTGTGTCAGTGTGTATTTGTGCGTGTGTGTGTGTGTGTGTGTGTGTGTGTGTGTGTGTGTGTGTGTGTGTGTGTGTGTGTGTGTGTGTGTGTGTGTGTGTGTGAGTGTATCCGTGAAGGCTGTAATTATAATTACGAAAATGTTAACCATTATTGTCATTGTCTCCATGCAATAAGCACAAATGTTATGTCATTATCCGGCCGGCAGACTTCATCAGCAACGTGTGTATCGCGCATGGTCGCGGTTGCTGCAAGGCAGTGCGATCAGATAGATTCCTTTTCAAAGGGGATGCTCGTCTTTCTCTTGTGTTTACATATAGAGTATGCACAACCACATTTGTCCTAGCAAATTCACCATATAGTCGGAACCCAAGGCTATTGGTTCCGACTAGCGACTACCTTACCCGGTATTTGCGCTACCGACTGTTGGAAACTAATCAAGTTTCACGTCTCCGCTTCCCACCCCTACTCAGCTCTAACTCTCAAGAACTTCGCTGAGATTTGAAGTAAGACTTTGGTCTACAACGGGCTACAAGATCACGCTGTTCCGGCCCAACGTCGGGGAAGGACATTATCCGTACCTTTGGCCGAACCGAAACGGATCCTCCAAAGACGAGCGCGTCCACATCCCCGGTAACTTTGGCCGCTCCAAAAAAGGCCGAAGCAAGTAAGCTCGCTGCCTCCTGTGCTATCGCAACTGGACGTCTTTGTACTGCGTACAGTGTGAGATTCCCTTGTGTATTCCCGGCTCCCGCCACAGCCGCGACTGCTTCGAGCACCACATGCGTCTAGACCCGGTCGCACTTGGCAACATGAAGTGGGTCCGCACGGAATAAACACGCCCTACTGCTCCGCCCCCGCTATCTAATATCCTTCTCGCCTCCACTGTAAGGCGGGGGTGGTGATATCATACCGTAGGATAGGGATGGTCGCTCGCTCAGGAGCGCGAAGTCGGTTGTGCAGACGAGATTGAGCTTAGGCGTGTCTGCCGCTACTTAAGATATTCACTGACTGTAAATAGCGGTATTTAACAGAAAAAGTACTGATTATGAAAACGCGTAATCATACAGGCCGGTGTATGATATATCATATCATACACATATCCCCGAGGCACTAGCGGTTACTGTAACCCTTAATAGCGGCGCGTCGCGCCTACAAGTCAACCACCTTGCCTTGGTAGTTAGACGCAACCAACGACTTCCCCAACGGTCAGCTCTAGCTAGCCCTCGCCTCATAAGCCGGAACTAGCTCAGAGCTAGGCACTCTCTGCTTTCGCGCTCAGCCAATTCAAGCTTCGCGCGAATGCAGTCTCGACTCTAGTAGTCGAGCATGGTGTCTCTTTACCATCGTCCCATGCGCACTCGAGCGTCACGCGACACTTACCCTCGTTCAGCTACGCAGCCACGCATCATGCAACTTGAGCAATCCACGTCCGCCGCAGCGGCCGACCCCCACACACAAGCAACGATCGAGCAACGCACAACCGAATAGATTCGTACGGCGGTTTTAGCTTCGGAACAACGGATCACTGAGCAGTTTTGGCGGCTAACGCTGCCTTACTAGCGCAGCTCCAACAACCGGCAGCAGCACCCGCTTCTATAGATCAACAACAGTCCATTCCCCCCAACGCAACGCCGATGGAGGGTGGCAAGGCGGCCCCTGAGCCACCTATCGACATGCTTGACGACGAACCCGAACCCACTGTGTCCGAGTTCGTCGACTTCACCGACTACGGCGAAGTCATTCCTGCCGGGCTCGAACGCCCCCCACGTGACGTCGAGGAACCACGTCTCTGGACGCTAACATACGACACAGCCCGCGCGCTCAGCGATAAGCGCACACAATCAGCTTACGACGAGTACCTCCACATCAGCTGCTATGCCTTCTTCGACAGCTGCGCCAACGCGGCAATTAGCGAGGGTTTCGACACGCTGTCGAACGGCCCACCTCTATCAACAAAGCAGACGGCGGCAATTGCCCTTATCAGAGCGGGTCATCGTACCCACACAGCGACGGAGGAGGCCGCCCGTACTCGACTGGGCTTCCTCCGCCGTACCAAGGGCGGACAAGCGAGCACATATGCGATCCAAGCCTTCGCGGAATTGGCCCACGAGCGCTTCTGTCGCCCACGCCCTACCGCGGTCTCCGGCCCACCGGATGCGCTACGCCAAGCTTTAATCGACCGAACGCGTGAAGTCAGCCTTTACGCCGCCAGCAAGGCTGCTGCCGGCGCAGCTTTCGCCAAGATCACGCGGACAAGCCGCCCGGCCCAGACGCCAAGGCCCGGAAAGCAGCCTCCGATAGCGCTAGGCAGCAACAACGGCATGAGCAGCCGCACGCACACCCCCCGCTACGAAACCAGGCGACTCCGCTAGGCCACCACCAAAGAAATTATGGTGTGGCCCGCCGCGCCGATTCCTGCTCCCCGTCATCTCCCTTCATGCGACATCGCGTGCGACGAAGATAGCGGGAGTGGGAGCGCATCGGCGCGAGCGGCCAAGTCCTAAGTTGGATCCGCCATGGCGTCCGCGTCAAATTGAAATAAGGCGCACGCCCACGGCCGTTCAACCACGGCATCTCTATGCTGGACGCTACACCATCTCAACTAGAGTTCCTAGACTTGGAAGTCCTGCGCTTCGAGGCTTGCGGAGCTTGGGAACGCGCACACAATCCCCGCTACGTGTCCCGCATGTTTCTGGTTCCCAAACATGGCCACAACCAATGGCGCCTGATCATCGACCTCCGCGAGCTCAACCGCTATTGTTCCGAGCTCACGATGACATGCGAGACCCTGAAACACCCACGCCACATGTCCCGTCCGGGCGACTACTTCGTCTCCCTCGACCTAACCGACGGGTAATACACCCTTGGCATCCGGGAGGAAGACCGCGACTACTTCACAGTCAACTACCGCGGCGCCTTGTGGCGCCTCGCTTGCCTCCCGATGGGGTGGTCGGGCTCAACCTACTACTTTTGCAAGCTCACACAAGTTTCAAGAACTACCTTTGCCGCCCTCCGCCAGCTACACAAGCGACCACTCATGCAAGCGGGCGCCCTTCCAAACGTTTTCTACGAAACGCCCGGTGGCGATGTACCCGCCTCCTCCCTTATATGGACAACTATATATTTTTGGCAGACTCCTATAACGCTGCTTTGCTCCTCCGCCGGCGCGTCGAAGCCATGCTCGACCAACTAGGCCTCCATCGAAACCCCAAGAAAGGCGTCTAGACGCCTACACAAGTAGGCGACCACTTGGGCGTTATTGTCGACCTCGCCCGCGGTATGTTCCACGCCCCGCCATCTGGCACAACAAGCGTCCTCCCTACTCGGCCGAGCTGCCTCCAACGCGCGATGGCTACCCGCACGCAAACTCGCGGCTTTCGCGGGCAAAGCCCAATTCCTCTACCTAGCCATCGCGCCCGCGCGTTTCTTTCTACGCGAATTACACAACGTCCTCGCCACCCGCAGTGGCTGGGGAGGCCGGGTTCGCCTAACGCACCAAGTCAGGCGCGACCTCGAATGGTGGCGAATAGCCTCCACCCTGAACAACGGTCGTTGCATCTACATGCCCATCGAGACCGCGTACCTACACGCCGACTCCAACGACGACGGACGGGAGGGCGTTCTGAACGACAACCCCATTTACCAAGCACGGGGTTTCTGGTGCGCTGCGGACAGCCTACAACACATCACATGGAAAGAACTCCGAGCTGTGCGACTCGCGATCGAGTCGTTCCTACCCCAGCTCAAGTGCCGACACGTTTTCCTACACGAGGACAACACCGCTGTGGTCGCTACCCTCACCAAGCTAACCACACGGTCACCCGTCATAATGACCGAGCTGCGACGCCTATGGTACCTACTCGACACCAATGACATCCACATTTGTCCCAACAACATCCGTTCAGCCCCGAATATCTTGGCAGATACTCTCAGCCGCGAACTGGGCTTATAAGACTGGTAGCTCAACCATGGCTACAAAATTTCAGACCCTTCTAGGCAACGATAAGTTGGGTGCCACAGCCACCAGCTTACTCAGCAACTCGCTAGCGCCGGCTACGTGATAGCGCTTTGCGTCAATATTTCGCGTTCTGCGCAGAGGAAAACCTTCTACCTCTGCTATGATGATCCGCTACACAATCTGGCTAAGCCTTCTGGGCACGTAAGCTGCTAGCTCAATGCAACGTTACTTTTCAGCAGTCGACAAGTACTTCCGTGACCACCAGCTACAACCCATCGCCGTCGGCGACTTGCTCGCCCACGCGCGGCTAGGCCTCGAAATGCTGCAATACCGGCTCGTTCCTTCCGACACCAGACTCCCGCTACCCGCACCCGTGGCGCTCGACTTTCTGCTGGCCGCTAACACACTCCGCGACAGCCTCACTTGGTCACCCACTTCCCTACCCCTACTCGAACGTTTCTTGGCGGTATGCGTAAACTACACCTTTTTTTGCCGCGCAGAACCTGGCTCACGCTGCCTCACAAGTGACCTCAGCGTGGACATGCCCTCACAACAAATTTGTCTGTTCTTGCGCAAGTCCAAAGGGAATCACCGCCGCGACACCCGTGACAAACTCGTACTTGCCGTCCCGATACCCTCCAACCCCATGTTAGCGGACCTCCTGGACTACTACTCCCAGCAACGTACGGATTTCTGCGTTGCCTACTACATGCGCCCTCCCCATGTGGCCTTTTGGAGCCTCTCACCTTTGGAAGCCTCCACCGAGTGGAAGGCCGCCGCAACCCTTTCATTCTGACTGGCCCTCGCGTTCCGCGCAATCAACACCACCGCGCCAGCATGCTTCAAGTGGACATCGCACAACCTCCGGAAAGAGGCGGCTTCCGCCGCTAGTTGCATCGGCTCCCCCCTCCCCGTCATTAAATACATGGGTGGATGGGCCAAGAACAACCCCGTGACCGAAGGCAAATACATTGATCCCACCATTATCCCATCACCTGCTGCTTGGCGTTTCTTCGGCGGGCTCGCCCCGTATGCCCCTCAACACTAGTATTGGGTTGTGCAAGCCTTTGGCTTTAGGTTACTGGCAAAACGTGCCCTAGGGTAAATGGTCAGATTGATTTAAATCTAGAAGTTTGCATATCCAATTCCCATGTGTACGGGACAGAGACACTAGCGGTTACTGTTACCGTTAATAGCGGCGCGTCGTGCCTACAAGTCAACCACCTTGCCATGGTAATTAGGCGCAACCAACGACTTCCCCTACGGCCAGCTCTAGCTAGCCCTCGCCTCATAAGATGGAACTAGCTCAGAGCCAGGCACTCTCTGCTTTCGCGCTCAGCCAATTCAAGCTTCGCGCGAACCCACCCACCCACCCCTATAATACGCGCTAATCGACCCCATGCCCGCATGTGGGTGTCTTTTGGCCAAATTGTAAGCAAGCTGACATCTTTGGCAAAATGTGCCCTTGTGTAAATAAGAAAAATAAGTGCAAACCAGTGTTGGGGATAAGTGAGAATTGAGGTCCTTCCGGGATGAGAAGATTCAGTATTATGAGGAATTAGGCCGGAAGTGCGTAACTATGCTACGCATAATTACGCAGAAGGCCACAATTATAGTGTGGAATAATGCCGGAAATGATGCGGAAGTAAAGGATACAGCAAGTTTTTTTGGTACCCGTACATTCGGCCATCATCATTTACTCATTCCGAACGATCGAGGATTGGGCGCTACCCGTAGTACAATCCCCGGACATGGGTTCTTTTAAGACGAAAAAGCTGATGTCCCTGTTGGAGATGGAAGTAGAATGGTCACACGGGCAGTCGAGCCGCCCCCGCTACTGGGACAATTGTGGGGACAAAGGAAGTGGAAAGGGCGATATGGCGGCCGGCAAAGGCACCGGCAGGGCCGGCCGGCCACCACTAACAGGGAAATAGAGTACCGTTATTAGTAAAACACTGAGTACTAAGATAAGGACTAGTGCCTCGGGGATATGTGTATGATAAGTACTACATTTGTATGACTAATCGTACACCAAAGTCTCGTAAAAAACGGGTCAGCCCCACGCGAGGAAAAGTCAGTACTTTGCCAAACTTTGGCAGCGTGTACCTTAGGGTGTTCTCTGCTTAACGCCGTTGACTTAAAGCGTGAGGTGGTGCGGAAGCGGTTCAAAAGTGCAATTTGCCGAGATCGCCTGTCGGCGACCCACCACCACCACCTTGAGGAAGACCGTAACGACAGGAGCGCGCGTCTCCGCCCGTAGAGGCCCCCTTCTGCCCCTAAATGATGGTGCACAACGACAACAACCTGACCGAACCTACGGGACAGTCGGCGAGTCTATCGGTGAAGGCCTGTGGGTTGCAATTTGGGATAGCATGCCGCCGAGACACGAGTCGGCTCGCGCTTTTCGCGTCGAACCCGACAACGCAAGCCGTTTAACCCCAGCACCAACACAAACCAGCAACGCACAACGCGTTGCAGTGCGAATGCCCTTTCAACCCCCCCGGCCAACGGTGCAAATTCCCGGTGCAGCTACGGAGAGTGCGTTACTGGTACCAATTATTACAGGGTCGGTAGTGAGTGATACCGGTCCGCCGACTATCGAACCCACACTACCTATCGACCTTTTGTCGGGGGGGTCCTCCGCTAACTCCACCTCCAGCGACACATCGCCACCTAACGAGGTGGGGGAGATACCCGGCAACACCAGCGAAGCCCTCGATATGGAGGTCGGCTCGTCCGACGACGATGGCGACCCCGCTCTCCCCGACGATACCGCCAAGGACGCCGTGTGGGTCCCACCCGTACCTGGCGACACCGTCACATTACGTCAACCCATGACAATGAACCCAATACCGAGGATGCTCGTGGGTTTCATATCAACGAGCACCGTGGGTTTCTCCTTCTTGTCATTTCTGTGTGAAGCTATGGGCAAGGTCAACGATCGTGCCAACCGCACCGCGCGTCTTAGTCGGTCATTAACTTTTGCGGGGGCGTTTGTTAGGTGCGAGCTTGTAAGCCATGAGGTGAATGTTGCATCGAAATTGCTCAAGGTCCGCCATTACTTTATCATTTTACCCCATGATATGCTCAACCCCATAACTCACGGAATTGGTGTGTTTTCGTACTTGCACCGAAGGTAGATTGGCACACACACATTTTGACACACACCGTGTGTGTGTGTGTGTGTGTGTGTGTGTGTCAGTGTGTAATGTGTGTGTGCCTGTGTGTGTATGTGTGTGTGCGTGTGTGTGTGCTTGTGCGTGCGTGTGTGTGTGTGTCAGTGTGTAATGTGTGTGTGCCTGTGTGTGTATGTGTGTGTGCGTGTGTGTGTGTGTGTGTGTGTGTGCGTGTGTGTGTGTGTGTGTGTGTGTGTGTGTGTGTGTGTGTGTGTGTGTGTATTAGTGTAGGTGTGCCAGTGTGTGTGTGTGTCACTGTGTATTTGTGTCTGTGTGTGCGCCTGTGTGCCTGTGCGTCTGTGTGTGTGTGTGTGTGTGTGTGTGTGTGTGTGTGTGTGTGTGTGAGAGAGTGTATCAGTGAAGGCTGTAATTATAATCACGAAAATGTTAACCATTATTGTCATTGTCTCCAGGCAATAAGCACAACTGTTATGTCCTTATCCGGCCGGCAGACTTCATCAGCAATGTATGCATCGCGCATGGTCGCGGTTAATGCAAGGTGGTGCGATCAGATAGATTACTTTTCAGAGGGGATGCTCGCGTTTATCCAGTGTTTACATGTAGTATGCACAGCCACATCTGTCCTAGCAACTTCACCATACAGTCGGAACAAAAGAGAGTTGGTTACGACTAGCGACTACATTACCCAGTATTTGCGCTACCGACTGTTGGAAGCTAATCAAGTTTCACGTCTCCGCTTCCCACCCCAACTCAGCTCTAACTATCAAGAACTTCGCTGAGATTTTAAGTAAGACTTTGGTCTACAACGGGCTACAAGATCACGCTGTGCCGGCCCAACGTCGGGGAAGGACATTATCCGTACCTTTGGCCGAACCGAAACGGATCCTCCAAGACGAGCGCGCCCACGTCCCCGGTAACTTGGGCCGCTCCAAAAAGGGCCGAAGCAAGCAAGCTCGCTGCCTCCGGTGCTACCGCGACGAGGGTGTCCTTCACTAGACGTCTTTTTATGCGTGCAGTGTGAGATTCCCTTGTGTATGCCCGGCTCCCGCTACAGCCGCTACTGCTTCGAGCACCACATGCGACTAGACCCGGTCGCCCTTGGCAACATGAACCGGGTCCGCACGGAATAAACACGCCCCACTGATCCGCCCCCGCTATCCAATATCTTTCTCGCGTCCACTGTTGGGCGGGCGTGGTCATACCATACCTTATGATAGGGATGGTCGCTCGATCTGTAGCCGAAGTCGGTGGTGCAGACGATACTGAGCTTAGGCGTGTCTGCCGCTACTTTAGATATTCACTGACTGTACATAGCGGTATTTAACAGAAAAAGTACTGATTATGAAAACGCGTAATCATACAGGCCGATGTATGATATATCAGATCATACACATATCCCCGAGGCACTAGCTACCTTGTACATATGCACTAGATAATGCAATGCTAGTGCTAACTCTCCCCCCCAAGGTAGCGGAGGTCTTGTCGTTGCCATTGCTTGTCTTCGTGGAAGGAGTCATCTTGGTCGTAGGCGTTGTTATGGTAGCGGTGTCTCAAGCCCGGCAGGTGACGCTACAAGTGCTCACATGAACGGGATGCTATCGGCGAATCGCCGACAAAGAAAGTGGTTCAAATGAACTGCGTAATGTACTAGTCTGACTCGTAGCGGGGAAAACCGCCCACGGGCGAATTAAGTGTCGCATGGGAGCGACCGGCAAAGAAGGAGCAAAGCCAACAAGGTTGCCAACGACGTCGCGTAGGCACTCAACAGTAATACTCGCGCGCTATCTTGTATACTCCCCCCTTCGCCGTGGGCAAGGTTAGAACTTCGCCAAGTCGGGTGAGCATTGCAATGTCGCCTTGGGATTTTTTTTTTTGCTATTTAAGTACGCGCGGGCCGAATTTTCGCGAGTCGAGGTGTGAACCGAGATCCGGTCGATAGCACCGGTGAGCTGTAGGCTAGGTATGATATAGTTGGACTAGCGAGCCACCGGTAAGCGGAAGGCGACGCTTTGCTTCTCCTTGGGTGGCGGAGGTTATGAGTAGGTAAGACTAGCGAGCCACCGGTGAGCGGAAGGCAGCGCTCTTCTCCTTGGGTGACGGACGGCGGGTGTGACTAGCGAGCCACCGGTGAGCGGAAGGTAACGCTCTTCGTCTAACTAGACATGGGGGCCCATAACAAGTTGGAGATGGAAGTAGAATGGTTACACGGGTTGTCGACCGGCCCCGCTAGGGGGGCAGCTGTGGGGTCAAAGGAAGTGAAAAGAGAGAGATGGCGGCCGGCAAAGGCACCGGCATGGCCGGCCGGCTGCCTTTAACATGGAAATAGACTTAGTATTATTAGTACAACACTAAGGACTAAGATAAGGACTACCCTGTACATAATAAGCACAAGGTAAAGCAATGCTAATGCTAACAATCCGAAGGCCTATTTATGACAAATATTTTTTGCTATACTTTGATACAAGTTGACTGGGACCAACGATCCGTGTGTTGAGCCACAACTGTAGGTCGTGTGGAGGTTAGATCTTGCCACCTAGTGCTTTCCGACGACATCTTTAAGCTCATCTCTTCCATCCGCCCTTTGCATGGCCCTCGGTCACACCTAGTAAAGCGAGCGATAATATCAATCCGCAAGAGGGTAATCTCTCTAACAATTACAATACTCGCAATTCCCGTAGTCTCGCCGTAGCATCCGAGTAGAGTCGACGGCGCAAGCTTGACTACATTCCGCATATAATAAAATATTGAATGCGCAACTATTCAAACCACGTCATCGTCAATATCGTAAGGAAATACAGAGTCGACAACACTCGAGGGTGACTTCCGCACCATTTTGTTCCTCCCTTCCGGCATGAGTCACGCATAAGTGCAAAACCATAAGTAAATTCATTTCTCAACCAAATGCTTATGCTAATTGTTTTTGTAATTGCATTTCCGTTCACCGTCGTAATTCGCATAATAGGTAATACACTCCTCAAAAAAAGTCCGGACATGCATTATGTTTAGCATAAGCTAGTCCAGAACACGCTCCCCTCTCACCACGTCCAGAACGACGATACCCGAGTACCACCCAATTGTAGGAGAGCCGAGAAGCAAGCAGTGAGCCGCCATCCGGGGTGGTTAGACCTCAGCTTAAAGCGGGTGTTGTCGGCGGAGTTTGTCGAATTAAAATCCCGGGAAATTGTCTGAACTACACACGTCATTCTGAGCGCCACGCTTGGGCATTGCTCAAGCGCTTATACCAAGCTGCATGTTTTTCCGTTGTCCACATAACCGTATTTTTGGGGGCTTTTTGGAGGGGGTTTGGAGGCGTGGGTGCCGTGTTCAATGTGCGAGGTTTGGTTTTCGGGTGTGTGAATAGAGCACGGAAGTTCACGCCGCTGGCACGGGTGATTTTTTGGAAAGCAAGCGAGCAAAAACGCACATGACGCAGGTTTGGATGAGCACTGCACGCTGTAAGCATGCGAGGGCGATTAGCTTAGGGGAGGGGCGAGGTCCAACTTGGCCATTAGGGGCGCATCATGTTGACGGTGGTGTTTGGAATGCTTGGGTAAATGCTTGTGCCAACCACACCCGCCCCACGCGTGGCACGCGTCGGGAATTAGGCTCGGAGGTCAATAGGAATGAAAAATTGGGTAGCATATATCGACAAACCCCGCACAAATCATCTCAGGAGGTGAGCCGACTTCGATGGGTGTTGCTTGGCACTGCGGCTCAGCTTTGCCGGAATAATTCGCAAATTAAAATAAATAATAACAAATCTATCTGTGGGTTTTTGAGCTGCGGAGTAGATGCGTTCGACGCGCATTGACAAGACGCGTCCAATGGTACATGTTATAAAGGGTTTTGACTATATGTGAGTAAGTGATGATCGCTTGAACATTGTGGCCGAAAGCGGCTTGCCCTTGGGTTGTGCGCATATCGGTGGTAAGTCTACATACACGATTTCGTGCGTTTCCCCCACAGCGGCCTGCCTAACACCTCCTCCCTCCGTCGCCTATGCATTGTATTTGCGCGACCGTCGCACTAGCGTTCATATTGCGGCGTTGTGCGCCCGTTACTCTTTTCCTCTAACCAGCACGGCGACTGTTTGAAAGAGCGTGCCGCACGGGTGCGGGCGCGATAACCCCAAGTACACAAGCCCGGCAGTGCTCGAACTCGCCCCTCGCAGTTGTCGGCGCATTCCAGTTTGCGCGCAAAAGCATTGCCTGGGATTTTAGGAAATTTGTCAATAAAATCGACGCATGGTTACATTATCTACTTGCGAAGGTGCGAAATCTTGTCCGGACTTTTGCGGAGGAGTGTACTTCCGTTCCGGCATAAGCGCATAATAAGTCATGAGGAAATATGGACTTACGCCCAACCTTGGTGGAAACTATTAAACAAAAAGGAAAAGGAGGAAAAAAATCATATATATATATATTCACATTAGACAGACCTTCAAAGTTATGTACAAGGACCCGTTATTGTACACTCATCCGATATGGTCCGTTACTAGCGGCACGCATTTAATTACCCGCCACACACTGCCGCGATGGCCATGCCACTCAATTGGGGGTTAGAATACTGATTTGTGAGCAGCGCTCATTGACATGGACACCCTTATCGGCACGCCCCAATTATTATGGACACAAACGTTGGATTTGCGGCTCGTATTTTGCGGGCCGAAATTCGTGCATGTGCAGTTTATGCACGCCTCCAATCTCTATGCGTAGTTCGGTACACGTAGTCTTGACAATTAAGAAGACTACTCGACACTTGGTTCTCATCATGTTTGCACAGTTGCTCTAGTATCCGCCGAGTGTGTTTCGTCCGGCCGTCTACATAGCGGCAACACCGAGAATAAGATGTCGTGTGCACTATGTTTTCCTGCCAAGTGCCCGGAAATACACCCAAGGAGCACGGGCTACTAGGGAGCTAATGAGCTTGAGGGGCGGTGGACTTGCAGTGTAAGCACCCTAGCGCGCATATCTCTGGCCTTTGAAGCTTGCGCATCGCCGGGCGTGATCAATGGCGGTGATCAAACCCTAATACGGGGCAAGGGCCAAAAACACTAATACGTCGGATGGTAGCCGGGACGGGCCCCATTAGTGCCCGACTTCCCCCCTTCACCGTCTACATGTTACGGGGGAAGGGGGAAGGGCGGTGAAAGGGAAGAAAAGGGGCAACAATAATACGTCGGGATGGACCGCAAACCCTAATACGTCGGATGGTAGCCGGGGCGGCGGGCCCAATTTGTGCCCCGCTTCCCCTCGCTTAACTTCACCGTCCATACAAGTTTCGGTCCCCCTTTCCAACGAGCTTAAGTACAATTTAACCCATGAAACCCTACATGATTAACACCCCCCCCAACGCGAGAAGCCCCATTTCACTAGTAAGGATTGTTTCATATGCACGACTTCATGTGGAGATATAGCGGCACATGTAGTAACACGTACCAAAACGTACTGGCATGCCACGCGTGTAGAGTGCCACGTCGCGATTTCATTTTTGTCGCCCTCGCGGTCAGCGCTTGCCGAGAAAACGATGTCGAGAAAAGGAATAGTAGTTCACGCAGTATTGCCGCTATCTCGCATGGCGGCATTTTGGATCCAAAATGCCGCCATGCGAGATAACGCATGTCGAGATAGGATCATGATCGTTGTTTTTCCCGACTACACAATGCGCTCCCGCCTACATCATCGCTTTGTCCCTTCACACACACTCTCCACCAAGATCACAGACCGGGCCAACCATGGCGGACTCCGGAAGTCCTCAAAGCCCGAAGGCCCCGACTCCTCCCAAACCTTTTGCTTCTTCACCACCTTCTTCTCCACGCGAGGCGCGATATCATCGAAGGCATGGGAGCGTCGTTGGTAGCCGGGCGGCGGGCATGTCGTCGCGTGATCGCTCAAAACCCCGGAAGCCAACGACTTTCTACAACCCACTTACGTCGGAGGACAGGATGCCGAATATTTTCTGTTTAATATATATGTTTATTTGCTCTGTATGTTCTGTCTGTAGTGCCTAGACACCTACCGCAACATATCGCCAGTTCGCGCCGCAGGGCTGATTGCTACATGTACATGTACATGTCGCATATTTACATCTCGCATCTTAGCATCCTTTTCTCGCTGTTTACCCTTTAGGGCACGTTTAGCCAAAGATGTCAGCCTGCTTACAATTTGGCCAAAGGATACCCACAGGCGGGGCCTGGGGGTCGATTAGCGCAGGATTATAGGGCTGGGTGGGTGGGTTCGCGCGAAGCCTAGATTGGCTGAGCGCGAAAGCAGAGAGTGCCTAGGCTCGTGGCTAGCTACGGCTTATAAGGCACGGGCTAGCTAGAGCCGACCGTTGGGGAAGTCGTTGGTCGTTGGTTGCGTCTAACTGCTAAGGCAAGGTGGTTGCCCTGCAGGTGCGACGCGCCGCTATTAACGGTAACAATAACCGCTAGTATCACTGTCCCGTACACATGGGAGTTGGATATGCAAACCTCTCTAGATTCAAATCAATACGACCATTTACCCTAGGGCACGTTTTGCCAGTAACCTAAAGCCAAAGGCTTGCACAACCATTTTAGTGTTGCGGGGGGGGCGGAGTGAGCCAGCCGAAGAACCGCCGAGCAGCGGGTGCTGGGGTCATGGTTGGTTCAATGTACTTCCCTTCGGTCACGGAGCTGTTCTTGGCCCAGCCACCCATATATTTGATTACGGGGAGGGGCGCGCCGATGCAGATGGCGGCGGAAGCAGCGCCTTTCCGGAGGCTGTGCGATGTCCATTTAAAACCGGCGGGCGCGGACGTGTTGACTGTGAGGAGGGCAAGGGCGAGCCAAGCGGAGACGGTGGCCGGGGCCCCCCAATCGGCGGAGCTTTCATCAGGTGCGAAGCTCCAGAAGGCGTCAAGGGGTGGTCGTATGTAGAATTTTGCGCTGAACGCGGCGCGGTGTTGCGTGTAATAGTCCATGAGGTCTGCAAGAACGGGGATGGCAGCGATAGGAATAGCGAAAACTAGCTTGTCGCTGGTGCCACGGAGCTGGTCGCCTTTTGTTTTTCGCACGAAAAGACAAATCTGCGGTGAAAGTATGTCGACAATTAGGTCGCCAGTGTGACAGCGGGCACCAGTTTCCGCGCGGCAGAAAAAGATGTAATTGACGCAAACAACCAAGCAGGCCCTGAAACGTTGCAGCTGAGGAAGCGTAGCATGATTCCACGTGAGGGTGTCGCGTAGAGCGGCGGCTGCCTTTAGAATGTCGAGTGCGACGGAGGCGGGAAGCGGTAAGCGGGAGGCGGTCGGGTTAAGGCGGTGTTGTAGCATTTCGAGGCCACGTCGCGCGTCCGATAGGAGTTCGCCTACGGCGATGAGTTGGCGTTGATGGTCTCGGAAGAATTTGTTAACCGCGGAGAAGTAAGGTTGAAGAGAGCTGGCGGCGACCGTGCCTAGCAGGGCCAACCATGCCGTGTAGCGAACCATTGTGGCCGGGGTGGCTTGTAGCGGGGCGATGTTTTTCTCTATACAGAATATAAAATATTGTCAGAGCGCGCTATCGTAGCTAGCGTACGTAGAGGGCGCTAGTGAGTTGCTGAGTATGGCGACCGCAGTAACCCCGAGCTTGTCGGTTCCTAGGAGGTCTTGAAAAGTTTCAGCCAGATCGGCGGACCAGGGCGCCGGTGCTGTTCCGAACCGCATGCCGTAGTGATGTGGTCTTGTGCGGAGAGGGCGCACGGGCTGTAGCGTAGAAATTAATCGGTCCGGGCGTAACGCACGGCCAATTGCTCCGCGTCGGGTGTACAATAAGGAGGGGGTGAGAGCCGAAAGGCCACGATGCTCCACGCGGGAGGTCCGACCCCCTCGCGCTTGCCGAGCCTGCCGGGAAAGAACAGGTCGTGAGCCGCCGGGAAGTGCAAAGTCGTGTTTGCAAGTCGGGCCAAAGCGTGGTACCACGTTTTGTTCGGCCAGTAGAGGGCGACGACAGTAGCCGCGGCCTGCGATTAGGCCAGTTTGGCGGCCAACGCCGGCAAGGCGGACCCGGGAGGGTTGCAGTAGTTGTTTTCGTGCTGCCAGGCTGCATCCGGCAGGTGCATGCAGTCGATGTCTTCGCATTGGGGGTCTCTCCAGCGGGCGTTGAATCGTGGCAGTTGCGCGTTTAGCATGGATGCGAAACGGTCGATTGTATGCGGGCCCCACCGGTGCTGAAGGTGTTCGAAAATCCGCGGGTTGAGCTGCCAGTCCTCGGTGTCCAGTTCGCGGCTTAGCGTGTCCGCCCAGACGTTGGCGGCCGACCGAATATAGCGCGGGCAGATGTGGATGTCATTGGTGTCGTAGGTGTCAAGCGCCGGAGCTCGGTCATCATGACGGGCGACCGGGACGCGAGCTTGGTTAGGGCGGCGACCACTGCCGTGTTGTCCTCGTGTAGGAGGACTTGCCGGCCTTTGAGTTGCGGAAAAAAAGATTCGACCGCGTGTCGCACCGCTCGAAGCTCCTTCCATGTAATGTGTTGGAGACGGTCGGTAGCGCTCCCAAAACCGCGTGCTTGGTAGTTGGAGTCTTCGTTTAGCACGGCCCCCCAACCGCAGTCGCTCGAATCGGCGTGGAGGTAGGCGGTCTCGATGGGCTTGTAAATTGACCGGCCGTTGTGTTGGGTGGGCACCGTGCGCCACCATTCGAGGTCGCGTCGTAAGGGGTGGGTGAGGCGCACGCGTCCCCCCCAACCAGTTCGTGTAGCTAAGACGTTGTGGAGCTCGCGCAAAAAGAACCGTGCGGGCGCGATGGCGAGGTAGAGGAAATGCGCTTTCCCAGCAAAGCCCGCTAGCTGACGCGTGGGCAGCCATCGAGCGTTCGACGCCGCTCGGCCGAGTAGGGATGACGCGTGTTGCGCGAGCTGTTGTAGTTTTGCGGGTGGGTCGCGAAACATGCCGAGATGTAAATCTACCGTTAAGCCTAAATGGTCGCCGACCTGCGTCGGCGTCCACACGCCTTTCTTGGGGTTGCATTGGAGGCCGAGGCTGTCTAGCATGGCCTGGACGCGCTGCCAAAGTAGTAACGCGTCTTGGTAAGATTCTGCCAAGAACAGAAAGTCGTTCATGTAGGGGAGGAGTCTTGTACCGCGCCATCGAGCGTTCCGGAGAAAACGTTTGGACGGCCGGCGCGCGTTGTCTGGCGTAGATGCCGGCGTGGGAGGCGGTGGGCGGCGTAGGTGGTTCGTGAACACCTGTGTGAGCTTGCAAAAGTAGTAAGCCGAGCCCGACCAACCCATTGGGAGGCACGCGAGGCGCCACATGTTGCCGCGGTAGTTGACCGTGAAGTAGTCTCGGTCTTCCTCCCGGACTCCAAGGGTGTAGTACCCATCGGCGAGGTAGAGTGAGGCGAAGTAGTTGCCCGGACGAGATAGATGGCGTAGGTGCTTGAGCGTCTCGCACGTCATGTTGAAGGTTGAGCACTAACGGTTGAGTTCTCGAAGGTCGATAATCAAACGCCACTGGTTGCATCCAAATTTGGGCACCAAAAACATCCGGGAAACGTAGCGAGGGTTGTCCGAGCGCTCCCACGCACCGCAAGCTTCGAAGCGTGGAAGTTACGAGTTTAGAAACTCGAGTTGAGCTGGTGTCGCGTCTAGCATAGAGATGCCGTGGTTGAAGGGTTTGGGACGTACGCAGTGTTTGAACTTCACGCGTACGCCGTGGCGGATCTAACTTAGGACTTGGCCGCTCGCGCCGATGCGCTCCCACTCCCGCCATCTTCGACGCACGCGGTGGCGCATGAAGGAAGATGTCGGGGAGCAGGAATCAACGCGGCGGGCCACACCGTCATTTCTTGGTCGAGGGTTTAGCCGGGTCGGTCGGCTTGGCGAGGGGGGTGGCGCGGGCTGCTGCCGCTGCTACTGCCGCGGCCTTGCGTTTGTCGGCGGCTTCCTTGCGGGCTCTAGCGTCGGGGCATGTAGGCTTGTCCGGAGTGATCTTCGCGAAAGCGGCGCCGGCAGCTGCCTTGCTGGCGGCGTGTAGGTTGACTTCCAACGTGCGGTCGACGAACGCTTGGCGTAGCGCATCCAGTGGGCCGGAGACCGCGGTAGGGCGTGGGCGGCAGAAGCGCTCGTGGGCCAGTTCGGCAAAGACGCGGTCCGCATTTGTGTTCGTTTGTCCGCCCTTGGTGAGGCGGAGGAAGCCCAATCGAGTACGGGCGGCCTCCTCCGTCGCTGTGTGGGTGCGATGACCCGCTCTGATGAGGGCAATCGCTGCCGCCTGCTCTGCCGGTAGAGGTGGGCCGTGCGACAACGTGTCCAAAGCCTCGCCAATTGCCGCGTTGGCGCAACTGTCGAAGAAGGCATAACAACCGATGTGAAGGTATTCGTCGTATGCCGATTGGGTGCGCTTGTCGCTTAGAGAACGGGCGGTGTCGTCAGAGAGTGTCCACAGACGTGGCTCCTCGACGTCGCGAGGGGGACGTTCGAGGCTGGCCGGGATGACTTCGCCGTAGTAAGCGAAGTCGACAAAAACGGACGCGGAGGGTTCGGGTTCGTCGTCAAGCATGTCGATGATAGGTGGCTCATGGGCCGCCTTACAACCCTCCGTCGCGGTCGCGTCGGCGAAAATGAACTGCTGTTGATCAGTAAAAGCATGTGTGGCTGTCGTCTGCTAGAGCTGTGCGAGTAAGGCAACGTTAGCCGCCAAAAACTGCTCAGTAATCCGTTGTTCCGATGCCAAAACTGCCGTACGGATTTGTTCGGCTGTGCGTTGTTCGATCGAGGTAGCGTGAGGGTCGGCCGCAGCGGCGGACGTAGACTGCTCGGGCTGCATGTTGCGGAACTTCGTAGCTGGACGAGGGGAAGTGTCGCGTGACGCTCGAGTGCGCATGGGACGATGGTAAACAGACACCCTGCTCGACTACGAGAGTCGAGACCGCATTCGCGCGAAGCCTAGATTGGATGAGCGCGAAAGCAAAGAATGCCTAGGCTCGTGGCTAGCTACGGCTTGTAAGGCACGGGCTAACTAGAGCTGACCGTTGGGGAAGTCGTTTGTCCTTGGTTGCGTCTAACTGCTAAGGCAAGGTGGTTGCCCCGCAGGTGCGACGCGCCGCTATTAACGGTAACAGTAGCCGCTAGTGTCACTGCCCCGTACACATGGGAGTTGGATATGCAAACCTCTAGATTCAAATCAATTTGACCATATAAAATAATAGGGGGTATTCGCGGGAAATTGGAGAGGATTTTGGATTGGCTGTATATGTCGCCACGTCGTGCACCGGCCTACGTCAGTATGTAATCGTTACAGTTGAGTCATCATCGCCCGGGCACGGTACCGCCCGCATGACCATGCGCGGACGATCTGCTCGACGCGCTTGACCAGCACCCGCCCCTCGGGCAAGACCGCCGTACCGGAGTCAGGGCGAAACTGCCCCATTTCCTTTCCCAGCTTGTCTTGGAGCTTGCCCTTCTTCCCGTGTTGGTTGTCTGCCTTCCAGTAGTCGCATATATCCGCGGCATCCGCCGAGATCCACTCCACGTCCCGCTCCCAACGGCGCTTCCATTCTAGCGAGGATATTGCGGTAGCCTTCGCCCCCTTAGTCGCGGGGACTTCGTCTATGCCTGCCATAGTCAGGCGGCACCGGGGGGATGAGGTGGTGGGTCGGTTTTTGAAACGCGCGGAGGATGCGCGGGCCGTGACAGCAGGACGGGTATCCGACAGCCCAGTTTGAAATTACCGGTTGATAACGCCACTCCAATTTGGTCGCGCCTCTCCAATATAGAGCCAAATTGGAGAGGCCAGCCTCTCCAATTTTGGCGTACGCGAGGGTGTACGCGCTTACGTGGCGCGGGGATGCTGACGTGCCACTCCAAAATCCTCTCCAATTTGCCGCGAATACCCCGTAATATCTCCCCATTGCTATTTTTACTCGAATACCGGCCACGTGGCATCTTGTATGCACGCACGTGATTATCTCTACATCAAATTATCTCCACATGAAGTCGTGCATATGAAACAGCCCTAAGTATCGGACTTTATGGGAAGAGTGTATGTTCAGTTTTCATCCGTGGATGAGTTAGCGACAGCCAATATATAGAGCCATATGTGTACAGTCCACACTAGTGTAGCATGCGCCACGCCCATAATCGCTTTAGTTGTCAGCGTGGAAGACAAAAAAATCTGTTCTCCGCCACTGACCACCAGGACAAGAATGCGCAAGAGTCTGAGCACATTGTCAATATTAGTTCTCCTTCTGCAATTCAGCGAGTTTGCATTCCCGGAGGTACGAGGAGACAGACTGTCGTGAACAGCGCGCGGGGCGGTGGGGCGTAGTTTTACTGCAGACATTGACTAAAGTAGCGTTCACGTGCACGCCCCTTGATTAATATCGCTGACAGCTGCAACTCGTGCACTCGCAGGATGCTCACCAACACGAAAAAAATCCCGCCGGTGAAGAAGATGGCAGCTTCTGGTCCGTTTTCAGTCGCGTACGCTCGGTTTCTGTCGACATTCTGGACAGAGTAAAAACGCTGCGCGCTGCCCGGTGAGCTCCACTTCTGCCCGGCCTCATACCAGTACCTTGTTGCCAAGTAATACAAGTTTAATTACAAAGGCAGTGGTGGACTCCACTAGCAAATAAGCAGAAAAGAAAGGAGGCACAGAAGCCTAAGCCCTCGGAGGAGGGAGGCAGGCAACAGCAGCTGCACGTCATCCTATATTCGGTTCAAACAATTCCGTCATCCCAGTCTTTGTTTTTAAGCTCATAAATAAGCCCTAGCCCGCTTAATTCTGCTGTCGTGGTGCTATTTGTGTTGTTCTCAACAACGTACGGTACTTAGCGACAGTATTTACGCAACACATCGTCAGAAACGACAGGTTGGGTGCGCAGCGAGCGGAGCGGCTCAAAGAATGGCTAGGCACAGCGGGGATGATACGCGGTATTCCGCGACTCGCCACATCGCTGGCATGGAGTTATATCACTGGCGGCCCGGAGCAACGGAATCTCACCTGGATCTATTCACCGGACACGCAGTGGCTGCTTTCGGGCTTTGTCGATGCTTACTCGAAGGGGAGGTTGCCAGATTGGTACAGCACACACAGCCAGCGGATACAGGAAGCAGCTGCCCGGGTGTGGAACAACATCAGCCGAGTGAGTGCAGGTAAGCTCGTCCAGCGTCCAACTAGCTTGAGGTACCCTTCCGTGGTTCATGCGGCGGCTTCAAGCAAACACCTCCTCGGTAGTATCCCAACCCGGATTTCAAGTTGCGTGAGGGTTGGTTAATAGAGTCGATGAGACGGGTACAGTACCTGTACCTTACTTACGGTACCTATAACGAGTCAATAGCCTGGAATAAAATTTCCTTACTTACAAGAAATATGAGTAGAAATCATCTCATCTTTCGCGGATGGTGGCAAAGTTCATTTAAGAACCGGCCTTAAACTGAAATCACCGATCAAAAAAAAAAATGAATAGGAAGGAAAAAAACCCACAGACCTAAGCCCGAGGGACAGTGAGACATGCCGCAGCATCGGCACAGTCCCCCTTCAAAGCATCGCAAAGATAGGAACCCAAAGCACGTGTCATTCAGGCTACATTACTTTTAAAATGATTTTGGGTTTTATTTGATTTTGTGTTTTAACCCTAAACTAATGAACGACATGATACCATGTGTAGGGAAACCCTGCGATTAATACTTTCTTACAAGAAAAAGCAGTGGAGGCCACCAAGCAAAAAGAAGAAAAGAGGGAAAAACCTCAGCCCGAGGAAAGGGAAGGCATGCCATTCCTCCACGTTTTCTTTCGCAAATTGAACTTTGAAACCGCTCATTACGCGCCTTTCGCAAACGCAGGACGAAACATAGGACGGGATGAAACGCTAATATGTACAAACACGCACATAAGCAATTACGGCCTACGTACTTTTACTTTCCAGTCCGTACCATTCCGTCCAACGCCTCAGTCGCAGGATAGGATGAAATCGGCCAAAATCGGCTGTTAGGTCCTACGGGTGTAGGACAGAAACTAGTATGTTATATCTTAACTTCCCTAGCCTTCCTTTGGAACCTTCCGCAAGATGCTCGCTTGAGGTTTCTGTTAGAGATATCAACGCGCGTGTTGTCACTTCGTGTGTCGAAAACCATAGCTAACAGAATAGGTAGAAGGAGTTGAGGGTGTTGGCGGGGTAACCCGTGCACTAATAGGTGTGCACTAACATGTGCGCGCCAAGCGGCGGCGAATCCGTTATCGCTTACGAATCAATAAGGCTACGGATCAAGTGATTTTTGTCGATACAATTGATGGGAGTGATACTATCATTACTTTTGACGCACACCTCGCTTGCCCATCATATGATTGTATTCTCGTACACGTCCTCGTACACATGCGCGTACGCATGGAAAGTCGTCTTGGTCCAAGGCATGCTCACCGTAGCATCCACCCCACTCGCGTAGCGATACGAAATGTGCGCATTCGCACTACGGATACCGACTTTTGCCGGTACTTATTATTGGCTAACGCGCCGAGCCGCCAACGGGATGCTCCGATAAGACAAACCCTTGCCGGGGGGAGGAAAGCCCCAAAGTAACTTCGAAGAGGATGGACCAGAAGACCCCCGGCCTACTCTTGTATACGATTTGTCCTAGAGGGCTTATTATGCAGGAAGGCTTTTAGACAATTGCCATTGCAAACGACATGGCTCTTGCCATAAATCGTTTTATTTAATTTCGCTGTCTTTAATAAACGTCGATGTTGATGATGTTGATATTTCGCAATGTTGACATCGATGGGACTTGAAACCGCTATTATCGCCGATGTATCGATTTTTGGGGCGATGTTTTATCCACATTTCCATTGAAGTGTGACAGTTAATGATATTGATGGTAGCTCTCATGCCATCATGTTGATGTCGATGTCAAGACCTAGCACATCGATGGCGCCATCAACACGTGATTGTGATATAATCTACGATGTATCGATGGGTGATCCCTAGCGGTCTTATCGCTATCCATCCGTTTATATGCCATGGCGAAGCATGCACCTTAATACTAAAGGCGAACTAAAAAGGTTTTCCCACGCTCGTGGCGATGGTGGGTGTTTCCCCTCCTTTCCTCCACCACTTCTCGGGAGCCCGGGGGAATTTAACGAGTTTTGGGTTTGTATTACAAAAAATCGTGACAATCATATGCATTTATTCGGGCAAGCACAACGAGGACAACGCAAACAATACAAAATTCCAAAGAGTGCGGCATAGGAGAGACGAGTAAGAGCGTCGTGCAAAAGCGCAAAGCCCCCGAGATATGGCCCCAGAAATCACTTTGCGACGTTTTATGCATTTTCATAAATGTGAAAGACTATTTGGAAAAACAAATATGCTTATAAACCAGTCGCTTTTATTATTATGCTCGACATCTTGTAGTACGAATTATCATACTTGCGCATCAGATTATTGAAATGTTGGGAAAATATGCAATGAAATTCAGAAATGGACATTGTGTGACGATTTGGGGATTTGGGGTAGTAGATGGGGTTTGTGATAAATATTCATACCTCATGTGTGCGTCAGTGCGTGACACGATTTTGGCACAAAATATACACTGAAATATGTTCTAACAATTTCCTAGTTTTGGTTTTTAATAGCTCGTATTTTGTATATGAACTTTATGCAAATACTTAAGTACATAAATAGAAGCAACATCATTTTTTCGTTGCTGCCAATTTTTGTTTCAGATTTCCCTACTTCCATCCAAAAGGAGTGTACATGTTTACAGTGAATATTTAGTTTACATCTCATTAGTATTGTCCCATTTCTTTATGCTACTCTGATTTTTCAACTGCAATTTTGGTGTTTTGTTATAGCGACTTTTATTTGTGTAACACCTCCTATACACCATTACCTTTTATTCTTCGTTATCCCCGCGACATCTTAATTAATTGGGTTCATCTTTTTGGCCGGCAAACCAATTTGCAAACCAACATATTTTCCCTATTCGCCGATTTGGTGCTCATTTTGGCGCATGTTATTCAGTATAGCTTGTTCAAGAAAGTGCCTCGGTGACCGTCCGGATCTTAAAATCTCGACAACCCTGAAAGTCGCCGCTAAAAACATGGTACAAGTTGTAAATTCTTTTCATTTTCATTTTCGACAACCATGCCCCGAGGAGGTTGACCACCGCTTTGTCGTAGTTCGCTACATTTGCGGGGTGTGGCCGCTTTGTCAGCTATGCTTTTTCGACGCGGGCGGTTACGGCGCACGCCTAATACACATTAGGTCCTGGGTTTGATACCCGGTGAATTCTTTCTCAATGTGTAGGCGTGCCACGGCCCAAGATGATCCTCTAGCTATATAATTTACACGGCCGGCCACACCGTTGCTATTGCCATCGATGTGACCCACCCACGCGAGTACACTCTTCACATTAATTCCGTTACTTACTAGTGAAATCGGGCTTTTCACGTTGGGCGGTTGCTTATAATGTAGGGTTTCTAGGGCTTACTGTATTGTAGCTCGTCGGAAAGGCGGACCGAAACTTGTGTTGACGGTGAAGTTAAGGGGGAAGCGGGGCACAAAGTGGGCCACCCCGGCTACTATGCGCTCTACTAGAATTTGCGGCCCAACCCCAATTTTTGGGCATACCCTGATTCGGGCGCCCCCGCGTTTGGAATGTCCACAGTGACTGGTGAGTATCGAAATCGGCGACACAACATGCGGTTTTTTTGATCCCATTATTATGTTGTCCGCAAACATGTGAGCACGTGGGGGCGGGTGTGATGGCAAGCACCGTTAAAATGCTTGACGTGGGCGGGGTTGGGGCCGGAAACCCATAACTTGGGAGGCTTTAAACCCCCTAACGTTGCCGTACCGTGTGAGCTTCAAACAAGCTAAGTTGCAAGTGGAAGTCCTTCCGTAAGCATATATGCCTATCGGCCGGTTTTCGCGTCAAATCCGCCGTCCGATAGATGTCATCCATGCCCTCATACAACCAACTAAAGTTTATAGGGCTTCAAAATCTGCCACATTCGCGCGGGGCTAGCAAACCCTCGACATGTGGTACCCGCACACTAGCTTCACCAATACAAACAACAATTAGCGCTCTATATGTCTTCTGTTCACGTTGTTGCTCATTTCATGCCCCATGATCGCATGGAGCCGTGCCGTTTGCCGTAGGCAAAAAAGAAGTCCGTGCTAGAGTACTTTGAAAGCTCCTCACAATTTATCACGCGCGGCGATGCGCAAGCTCCAAAGGCCAGCGATCCACGCAGTAGGACGCATATACTGCAAGTCAATCGCCCCTCAAGCCCAATAGGTCCCTGCCCGTGCACCTTGTTTGCATTTCCGGGCACGTGGCAAGAAAACCAAGTTCACACAACATGTAATTCTCAGTGTCGCCGATATGTAGACGGCCGGGTGCAACACACTTGGCGGATACTAGTACAATTGTGCATACATGGTGAAACCCAAGTGTCGAGCAGTCTCCTTGCATGTCGTGATGCGTGCACCGAGCTACGCATTGAGACGTGCATAACATGTACATGCACGAGTTTATTCGGGCCGTAAAATTCGGGCCGTAAATCCAACGTCTGTGCCCACAGTAATTGGGGTGTCCATGTCAGTGAGCAACGCACCGTGGCGTGTTATTCGCAAATCATAGTTGTACCCCCCAATTGAGTTGCATGGCCATCGCGTCAGGGTGTGGTGGGTAATTACATGCGTGCTGCTAGTAACGGACTTTATGGGAATAGTGTACTGGTTCGCCCTCGATCGTCTTTTGTGTCATTTGCACACCCTTAATATAACGCGGTTGCTACGGTCGAGCACACCCGTTAAGCCAACTAGACAATCCCCCCCCCCCAACCCCTCTATGCGGGACGAGATACTCCGCTTCCATGCGGGTAAAAGCTCTTCGTGGTGTGAGATAGTCGCCATACAATTCGACGGCGCAAGATTGTGACATGCATGTATTGTGGTAACATTCCTTCACTCGGGATAACATCGCTTTGCACAAGAGTAAGTAGGGAAATACCACGAGATGTGTGCTAATGATAAAATACCGGGTAGACTTCGGGATCCGAGTGAGTATGCCGATTCATTGCGCGGAACGTATCGGACTCTCACCACATTTATGTACCATGCAGAACAAGTTTCAGGCAAAAGGTACGGGTGCCATGCAGGGGTGCATTAATTCTAAGCGATATGTGACGTACCAGCAAGGTACCTTGGACTGATAAACCTTTATTTGATATTTTGACGAGGTACCTTTCGCAGAAATTTGATGTATGTTATTACGGTACCTCGTCAAATATAAATAATATTGGATAGAATACACATTTCGCAACCGCCGCGGGGGAGTGTGGCGCCCACATTCTTGCTCCGAGACGACCACGCTGTAGACCCGAATATTGACAGTAAGACCTACCTAGCACATACAAATGGGAGTGTGCCCCGAAAACAACGGCCAGTAAATTGCCGGTAAATTTTGCAATCGGGTTTCATTTCATTTTTCGTTATTTAATTCTCAATCGTTTAATTGACTTCCCCCTTTCGCATGTACCATTTTTGGCTCGATATCAACATGTTAAACACACCGCTGCACAGCTCCCTACGTGTTGCCTCTTTTTTGTCGGTTGATTCTCATTCAGCACCCTCCCACGGGCGGCTTGTTCTGTCGTGCTCAACGCGTCACCGGAAAGTTGCGCACGCCTTCTGAGTATAGAAGAGTGTGGGGGGTTGTCACCACTCACCGGTCGGTGGAAGCCTCTATCTTACGTTTTTGAGATGTAACGTGTTTGTGCTCATGTTGTCATCCCACAATTCCGAGTTATCCGTCTCGTGCCCGGTTTGTCTCTGCACATACATTTTCACAACTGTTTTTAAATACCAATCGTCCTATTCATATCGTGCGAGCCATATCCTATTTGTCACGCACGGAATGTACGGCTGTGGGAATCCGACCTCACACACTGACGCTCGCCGCAGCGTGGCAGTAAACCCGCCAATTCGTAGACTCGCGGTTGGTGTTGACGAAACAATGTAAAACATTTTCTCAGATATTGTAAAATTGTCGCCTAATGGAATCCTATTAATAAAAGTGGCACTCGAGAACATTTTCTTCCGCCCCCCTCTGCATAGCGACTCCATGGTACTGCGTGCAGTACTGCATGGTACTTTCAGTGGATTGTGGTATTAAACCAGAAATGGAATTACACTAATAAGTACAATAGACACGTAAACAGGACAAACACTTGGGTACTTTTGTGGGACTGCGATGTTAAATTTGCAGCATTTACCCAATTTTCCATTTTCTATCTCGTCATTTCCCAATTCGCATCGGTTGTGAAGGTGTGCACATTTCCCGCGACACGAGCGAAGTTAGTATTATCGATGATGAGTTTGAGGTATGTTTTGAACTTCTGCTCTCAGCCGCCTGTAAAGGGTGCCGGAGCGGGCTTACATGCCAGTCCCATATATCCTGGGGTCGCAAAAAATAAAATAACGAGTGAAGTTGATAAAATAGCAACCAAACAGGCGTTTCGTCTGAATTTGGCACTGCACGCACATACTATTCCGCTGTTTATTTACCAAATGCAGTCTGAGTTGGTAGAAATTGGAAAACTTTGATGGCAGGGGCGTTGTCAGAGGTGCAGCGGGAGGTGGCACGCGAGGTTCGCGACCCCCATTTTGCGCAAGACATGCTGCAGGCTCTCTACCAAAACTGCGCCGCTGGCTCATGCGAGGGGCTCAAAATGATGCTGCGGCAGCTTCGGGACTGGGGGATACGGCAGCATCAGCAGCAGCAAGAGGAGGCGGGGTCAAGCAGGAGCAGAGAGCGGCAGCAGGGGGAAAGTCGTAAAGGAACAAGAGGCGAGGAGCTGTAGCTTTTTAAGGGTTAGCAATATATGAAAATAAAACGACTTGGGAACACATGAATCCATTTTGTGTGGAAGGCTGGAACTGGCGTCGTTGGCAGTGAATTTGAGCGAGTGACGAAACAATACACACCGGCTCTGTTGAAGAATCCCGACGTAGATATTATTGTCGCAGGGGCATGATGTCGTCTGCTGCATGTCAACATGAACGAGGCGGCTGTTCACACAGTGCTGAAACAAACTGTAAATAAATGCAGCAGGTTTGGACCTGACTAGGAAAAGTCGCGAAGTCCAGTCTGCCTCCCTTCCTGTCGTCGCTCACGAGCATATTTGTTTTGTTGTTAGGCGAATTCCGAAACAGTTCCCCCCAAAAACCCGAAATGAAATGCGCTGGGTTGAATGACGTTCCACACACGCCAAGCGCTCACCACGTCACCAGCCGTCCGCTCTCGCCGCAGCTTAAATCTCCGTTGATCGCGATTCATGAAAGTTGTCAGACGATGTAGGAACAGCGACCACACCCACCCTCTGTTTGTGTCATTCGTCTGCCTTTTACATTTTATTTATGTTTATGCGGCTAAATCAAAATGTCAGACGAAGCTCAAACTACGACTAAAATGTGGTTCACCCGCGGAAGAGGGAGCGGCAGGACGGCAGGCGCAGTCAACCACTCCCCACAACCACGGCTCACACAGACAAGTGGAGATGTTATATGTACCAGGCGGTGCTTCTTCACGCTGCATGCCCCCCCCTCCTATTTAGTATGAGAGGGTCAATGAACCATGCATCTATCAAACACCACACGGTCGGGTGATGGCCCCTGAGCAGAGTTGTTGCGTCTGTTGCACCTTGACATTGCTCTGCGTCCTGGGGAAGGCCTTCAGCTGGCAGCACTCCCGCCAAGTTCCAAGAATGTGCATGATATTCTGAGGAAAGCTGTACTCCTTACAGAGCACCACCACCCACAAGCATAAGCACACCCATGCGGTGACGCTCCACATCTGCGGCTCCACGACGCCCCGCTTGTAGAGGCGCTGCGTTCGGTGGTTGTCTAGGGTCAGACTGGAGGGCAGCGGGCTGTGACTTCGACTTGCCGCCACCGCTCGTAGCTCACCCATGGGCTGTGCGTGCGGCCATTGGTAGCCGCGCGGGTGAGGGAGGTGCAGGAGCAGCATCATCATCAGAATGAGGGCGTGGCATGCCACATGTTGTGCGGTGCAGCGGAGGCAGCTGAATAACAGCACACCAGCGAGCATGAGGGGCACCACTGCAGCGACAGGACGCGAAAGGACGGCAATGCAAGCGGAGCCATAAATCCCACCCATTCCAGGTGGCAGTGGCGCTGCAGCCGAGGCATGGCTCGTCTTGACCCCAGTCAGCTTTTTGTCACAACTGACGTGGGCAGAGGTCCTCTCGGCAGTAATGGGTGAGTAGCGCAGCTGCTTGCTACGCACACCGCATGCCAGGCACACGCAACGAGAGTGTACGGAGCGGGAGGCCAACTTGAGTGTGGCATCAGCAGAGAAATCATCCACCAGTGTTGCCACCCTACCGGCAGGCAACATACGCAGAACACTTCGCACGGTTCTCAGGCTCCGCGAGGAGGTGGCGGCTGCGAGGAGGCCGGGAGGGTAAGCGTCCTTCGTTCTGGACAGGATGGTGTCGAGGGCGAGGCCATGTTCGAGGGTGAGGCTCGTCATCACTTCGTTGAGAGTTCCGTGCAGCCCTTTCTCTGCGCACAGCAGCAGGAGGTGCGCCCACATGGGCTCCTCCTCTGACTGGACTCGCCCTTTGCTGGGATGAAGGACGTCCTCCAATGCCTGCGCCACGCGCACACACACACCAAAATCTCTCTCTCACACACACAGACACACAAAACACATTGGCATACACACAAAATCTCCATCGCTCACACAAACACGCAAAAGGTGCCCCCCCCCCTTCACACACAAAACTAACGCACATACGCGCGCACACACTCACATAGACTCACGTATTCCCGCGCACACATTTATAAACACACACACACACACACACACACAGATGTTAAGAGCTAAATTATCTGTTTATACGAATAACCATCGCCGCAGTGTGATGACACAACTCGCTGCCGCTGTTGCTACGATGGAATGCGTCGAGCATACATCATGAATAATATAAAGTGTATATCATTCTACCAATGCTGAGGACGAATAATCCAAAGATGACGCCTGAAAACTTCGGACGGTGGACGAGCATATGGATGGATGAGGGTCACACCTTGAGCATGCCTGCCTGCCGCTGTTTCTCCGCCAGGCTGAGCCCCTCCAGAAGGCGAGACACTTCGGGCCCCACCCCATTGTATACAGTGAGAAACATGGGGTGTGGTGGACTGATGCGCGGGAAGCCAGCGCCCGCATCCCCCTCTTCGACCGCCTCAACCCACGCCAAACCGCACTCGTACAAAGGCGGCCTGCAGGAAAGCGAACACGCAGTTCAGGAAGTATCGCAGCGTTTCCGGACAGTCTACATTGGAGGGCCGAGGGGTCGATGAAGTGGGATACAACTCGGTAAATATCAGTCTCTCTGTCTGACACTCTTTCTCTCCATGTGTGTGTGTGTGTGTGAGTGAGTGTTTATGTGAGTGTGTATGGGTCGGTGTGAGTGTGTGTGTGCTTATGCGAGGGAGTGCGTGATTGGAAATGTGTGTGTGTGTGTGTGTGTGTGTGTGTGCGAATGTGCGCGTGTATGGGTGTGTGTGAGCGTGTTTATGTTTGTGTGAGGGGGGCGCGAACGGAAGTGTGTGTGTGTGTGTGTGAGAATGCCAGAGCGTGTAAGTGTGCGTGTGTCTATTTGAGGCCGTGAGTTAGTGTGCGTGCGTGTGTGTGTGCGTGTGTGTGTGAGAGAGAGAGTTTGATGGTGTGCGTGTGTCTATTTGAGGCCGATGAGTGTGTGTGTGTGTGTGTGTGTGTGTGTGTGTGTGTGTGAGGGAGCTTGTACGGATGCGTGTTTGTGTGAGGGAGCGTGTGAGTGGGTGTGTTAGAGAGCGTGTAAGTGCTAAAGTGTGTGCGTGTTTGTGTGAGTGGGTGTGTGTATGTGAGTGTGTATGTATAAGGAGCGTGTTTGTGTGAGGGAGTGTGTGCGTGTGTGTATGTGTGTGTGAGAGAGAGAGAGAGAGAGAGAGAGAGAGAGAGAGAGAGAGAGAGAGAGAGAGAGAGAGAGAGAGAGAGAGAGAGAGAGAGAGAGAGAGAGAGAGAGACAGAGATATGAGGTACTGCAAGAAGCAGGGTTACTCACTGTACTACGCAGGTTACGGTGCCATCGGATTGGAGTTGTGGCTCGCCCAGGATGTGAAGGGGATGAAAGTGCCCCTTCATTCGGCACGTCAGTCGAAATCCGCGCTTCCCTACCCCGCGCACCACCACCCGGACCTCGTCCACCCCGGGGTTGCTCACCACCGGGGAAATGGCCTCCACCTGGAGGCTGCGGTCACGGGGCCTAGAGAACGTCACCTTGCCGCCCCGCACCTGCGTCGTGACAGCAAATGTCGTGTCAGCGATGTCTTCGAAAAGTACATCGAATGTCCTCTAATTCCTTTGATTGGGCGTTAATGATCCGTGTGATTCTGTTTCTTTTCGAGGACACCGACAATTAATCACGAGGGACTGCGTTTGTCCGTTTGTTAATCAACAATCGATTCGCAGCCAATTCTCGAGGGACTACGTTCAGAAAAGAATGGGCTGTGCATCCAATGATAAGTGAACAAAGTCAATGGCAGTCAGGTGCATACCTGGTGTTCAGAGTCTGGGAGCATGATGTGTGTATCCTGTCGAGCCCAGAATGGTACTACTGCTTCGTTGTGAGAGACTTCCAAGAGTTTCCTCGGCATGGCAGCTTGCGTAGCTTCCATTTGTCCCGGGTTGGCGAACCACAGGTCCACAGAGAGATACACGCACCCAGGCCGCATGGCTGCGCTGACTCCAGCTGGGATCGCCTGTGCAATATCATTTATAGCATATTCAGAGATCGCACCAAGCGCTAAAAGGAAAGAGTGCAGAGCACGGGTCTAGGAAACTGCGTCCCCGTATTATTTCCGGCAATGGGTATATGAAGGGAATCAATTCACTGCACCAACAACCGTCCGTACAGTGAGGCAGATACTGACATTTATACTGGTATGTGTTTATCAGGTCGCTGCTGTCATTTAGATACAATGATTGTTATATTGCTATTGATTATGGGCCTCAGTAGGGAATGCGGTCAATATTTTTGTATGAATTAATGGGGTGTGCGTTTGTGGAGAGACTATTAGAGAGAGTACATTTGTAATCAAGTCCGAGTTATCAAGGCCAATCAAACAATTTCTACCACGACGATACGTGTCACCCACAAACTGAGCTCACTGTTTTTCGACGTGTCTATTTGATCGGGGCGAATCCGAAGTCGATTGATGGGATTTTAGTTATTTTGAGCTTAATCTGATGTTTTCTTTGGTATGTCTTGGGGTTGACACTGACGAATGGCTGGAAGGGAAAGTAAGCTGCAACTCTTATCCCCAGTCGCAATCCATCCAAGCCCAGTCACGCCAGTAGGTTCCGCTAAGGACTGATGGGTAAACGTTAATTCGAACATAAAAGTGTGCTGGCCCACAAATAATTACGTAGTGGGTGTCGAGCGAGTGAGTGCATGAGAGAGGGGACGGCTGCCGCGGGAGATATGGAAAGGATGTCTGCGTGGGAACAGATGACGGAGCAGTAACATAATGGGCGACTGAATGACTCGCGACACATCCCTACCTCGGAAACAATCGGTAGTATTGGGAGTATTATTTAAATCATTTGGCAAAGTGGCGCCATGCAAAGGACGCGTGGCGCTTCTGTCTCAACTCTATCCGAAACGTTGTGGCCTATTAAATTAACCTGTTTTGTAATGATTTAGCGGCGCTAACCAGCACAATTCTATAGTGGAGTAAAGCACCGCCCAACTGAATCATTTTGTGGGCCCTAGCTAGGTTTTACATCAGAACTGGTACTCGCGTTGCATCGTTTTGTAAGCATGTGAATATTTCTTGTAAATATTTAAAGATGATTATCGGGTTATTGATGGTGTTCACAGCAGTATTTCAAGAAAATCACTGTACCGTATTTGCTGTTTATTTATGTGCTGTTTCAATTATTGGAATACTGGTTCGGATGGAGTGCCAAAATCAATATTTGATTACAAGCAAAAGTAGTGGAATCCACCAACAAAAGGGAGAGCCAAATGGTATACATCAGGTCGGTCGCAAGGAACGATATCGACCGAAAACTGGGTGTGTCCCGGCCCAAGTGATGCACCTTGAACTGCTGTACCGACGACTCTAATTCGAATATTGGCTTAATAATTAATAAATAGTGATATACCTTAATTGTTTTTGCTCTGCCTGGCTAGCCGCGATACATATCAAATTACTGGTGAGATTTTGATCGACCCATACTGTTGAGTTCCCAATCAACAGAAATCAGCAAATATTACAGCTATTGTGACTACCTGTACGGGTACTTCATACGGTTTCTATCGTCCATCTACCGCTTCGTAGGCAGTTCTGGTGAGGTACAATCCCCGCAGCGAATACAAACTACATGAATCGACGTGATCAGACGCGCAGAAGCAAGAATTACAAAAATTCTTACAAGAAAAAGCAGTGGAGGCCACCAAGCAAGAAAAAGAAAGAAAGGAAGAAAAAACCTAAGCCCGAGGAACAGGAAGGCATGCAGAAGCAAGAATGGAATACTGCTACGGTTATCCGTAGAACTAACAATCGTCGTCGCTTTACTTCCATCTACACGGAGTACATATTGGATTTTGTCACGACGATACTGTAATCAAGCCATTCATTACAAGAAAAAGCAGTGGGACCACCTAAGCAAAAGGAAGAAAAGAGGGAAAAAACCAAGCCCGAGCTGTAATGAGAAACGAGAAACGAGAGCTGTAATGAGAAACGATGGTACGGATGTCACCAAATCTGATGATGGCGTCGAGAAGCATCCAGGACCCGGAGCACACCTGTACTGTACTGCAATGCTTATGAGGGCAAATAAAGATCAGTGGGTTTTCGAATGTACGCCTGTACATTATTACTAAGGGGTACGACACAACTCCAGGTACAGGTACTATAATAAGCCAGCCCGCAGGTAATGAAATGTATATTTATGATTTACAAATTAATAAGTCATATAATTACGACGGCATGGTAGTTCCGTGTACCTGTACCCGCAAATCATCAAAACCAGCAGAAATAGCGATTAATAATTAAAAACATCACTGCGAAATCATGCTGTGGCAAAAATATACATTTCACATCAGATGATATAATGCCGTGCAGAAAAAGATATTTATAATGAAACAGTCGATTGATACCAGCAAGCTTTTTATAGCAGTCTCTATTGATGGTCGCTGTGTCTCTGGCGGTACTCGAAATCCAAGATAGAACATCGAATTGCGAGAACTATCACAGACTAAATGAAAGGGAAAGGGGGGTTGGGGAGGGGGGCAAGCGTGACATTAAGATCACGGAGTCTAACACACTGCACTCAGTCCGCTTGTTATTTGGAAACGCGTTGTTTTTGGGTGGGTGCACATCATTGAGGGAGCTGCGACAGTGCAAAACCGTGCTGGCTTGAAAATAAGTACCTGTACTGGGCAGTTTTAACTTTTCACAGCGCCGCGCAATTAAACCCGTACCTGTACCCCCGAGTCGCAGCCAAGCGATCTTCAGACTATACGTTTTCATCATGAACATATATGGTGTACTGGTTACGTGCTGGTGGGCTTAATTCAATGGCCCAGCCGCAATCTTTTGCGAGTTTCCTTCACACCTGGCGGCTGCGTTCTCTACTAGAGCAAACCGGCTGCGATGGAATCTACCACGCTTTCGGGCCCTCACGCTTACTATCCGGCCAGAACAAAATCAACGCTGAGGATTGTACGGCCTGCCAAAACTGATGCAAATAAAGCACGACATGAAGGAGAAATATCGGTACCTGGAAACTGGCAATCTTTAACGAAGAATTTCCAAAGAACGGCCAAAGAATTTCAGGATAAAAAAGAACGGCGGGTGGATTACTTGCTATTCCCGCAAAAAATCAGAGGCGGTGGACGCATACCATCCCAAAATTAAGGGAAAAGCAGGACCCGCGTCCGCAGGTGACGAAACATGAGGGCGGGAGATGTAGTAAAACAGAAAATAGGACTGTATTGAAAGACGCCATCATTGATGATGCCGTGCTTTATTATGGATGGAAGCATGCCGATCATGAATGGAAGGGACAAGCTGTGCACAATCTTTATGACCAGCACAAAGGCACAAAGCACGAGACTCAGTGAATTCGTTGAAATCTCATTGAATTGTTTGACAAATTAATTGACTTGCAAATAAACAATACTAAATCAAGGGTCCCAGCAGCGGTTTTCTAGCGGTACTGCACTTCTAAAATTCACATGAAATGAAAGGGCGGCCGGACATTGAGTCACGCCTAGCGAGGGGATTGATTACATGACAATGTAATTACGCGTACACGCTATTTACTTGAGAAAACCAATGAAAGGAGATTGCTGAGGGAGAACCAAGTATCAATAGCTGGTCGCGGAACTGATATGGAAGGTCCGCCGGAAAGGCTGCAACTGGAAAAGATGACACAGGGCAAGGAAGAAATACCCCTGGACTCCGCAGAGAAATGATCGCGAGGCCATCTCCCGAGGCACATTTTAACAATTGGCAATTTAGAGGTAAATGATATCGCTATAAAAACAAATTCGAGATACATATTGTGTGTAAACACACACTTTCATTTATTCATGTAAAATAAAGACAGCTGCGGAAGCAATCACCGACACCAAATATTAGGCTTCCGTGCCTATTTTCTTTTCTTCTTTGCTGGTCGATTCAACTGCATTCTTTGTGATGGATATTTTGTAAATAAGTAGAATATGTATATGTATAACATTTTATATTTACGAGACATAATTCGGTATTGATTCAGTGAGAAATATTTAGCACAAAAAAGTCCAAAGAAAGTAAAGGAATCCCCCAGAATCCATCAATTCGATATTCATGGTACAAATATTCAAATGTTTGATAAGGAAAAACAGCGGAGACCACGAAGCAAAAGCAAGAAAAACGGAAAACCCTAAGCCCGAGCAGGAACAGGAAGGCATGTCACAGCATCGGGACCGCCCTCCTACTCATGGAATTCTCAATAATCTGGAAGGGGGGGTGCTCTGTTACGAAACGATATGAACTTCAGCGCTGCTCTGGCTTCAGTACGTCATTGGGTGCTGCGACACCTTTTTGGATTTCTCCCCGGTAAGTCCCGCGATTGGTGGTCCGCCAACCGCTAAAAATAATGACTTGCCGTAGTGCCAGCACAGTACGAATGACCTAAAGCACGCCGCGACAGCACATTTTCACATCGCATCTCGCCGTACATCGGGATATCATGTACTTGAATCAACTGCCTTTACCATTACTACGCAGTACATTAATATCAAGATGAAAAAATATATATCGCTAATATAACCGCAATCCAAGTTCAAGATAATGCATCCACAAGTACTTTCCAATTCATGATGTTGCGATGGTAGTACCAGAAGCGAAGTCTGCGAGTAAATGGACAAACGAACAAATCAACGAAAAACCAGCCAACAAGCAAGCAAACAAACAAAGACACACACACACACACACACACACACACACACACACACACACACACACACAATCAACATTCAAAACAAAACAGAGAAATAGTGAAAACTCAGAAAAACAAACAAACAAACAACTCTCTCTCCCTCTCTCACTCACACGCGCATACACACTCAGACACACACCCGCGCGCGCGGACAAACACAAAAACACAAACAACTTGAACCATGTTTTAGAATCTCCATACTTCATCATGATGGATATCGATGCCCTTATGACGTATTTGCACCAAACGAGCAATGTGTTTTACAATACCCATTCGCATCGGCGGTGATGTATCCGCACGAAGCTTGCAACTCCGACAGCGCTGCACGCCCCAAATTTATATGATTGCAACATGGCACGAAATATGGCTTCTTCCAAGGTTCAGGGTTTCACGCTGTTGTCATATTGGTGGATTCGTAGGATTCTTCGCAACCTCCCCGCATGCGCTTTCACATACGGAAGAGCGACGCTGAACTCAGTGCGAATTGAAAATGTTAGCGAAATACGTGATTCACGATATATATATATATATATATATATATATATATATATATATATATATATATATATATATATATATATATATATATATATATGCCAAACAATGTATTTATTTACTGCCGGTCAAGAATGGGAAAGCACTTACTGAGGATGGGTAAGGAAGGTGTTTCGAAGGATGTTATGATAACACGCACAACAGATCCTGCAATTAGTTGCCTTTTGAGAAAGGCTAGGGGTCGGAGCGGGTTTCAAGCATTATAAATTCTCAGTGAATAACCACAGGTTCCCCCGTATCGATTCTGCCGCAGGTGGTAGCAGAACAACAAACGCGCAAAAAATGCAAATCACAAAGTAAACGCCAAAGGGCATTAAGATGACCGCTCCTATCAGCATACACCATATTTGCAATGACTAACACCATCCAAGATTTCATCTCCCATGACTTAAGATCTATTGCTTTGTTTCGTACAAATGACACAATCATGCTGCTGAAGCTTTCCCTGCAGTAGTAGTCAGCATTCAGGAAACGCTCGAATCCAAATCAGACTGACAATCAAAGGGTACACAAAATATGTTTTTGGAGTTCAGAAGCGGTATCCTCGAGTAAATACCAGTCCATGTTTACTGGCTGAACGAGGATCAATTGAGTACCAGCCGGACCATTGCCCCGCCGGGGATTTCATCTACAAGATGATCCGCATCTTGTCTTGGCATATCGTCATTGCTTCAGCGCTACCGTACGTTTCGCATTTTTTCCTATTGCTACCATATAAATATATGGAAGGGATAAGTAAGCCCATATTTCGCAGAAAAAATGTTGACATGCAACCACGCTAGATTTCACACACGTGCCATTCAATTTTTGTTGGGGCATCCCAACGGGTGAGTTGAATTCCTTTCCATAGTAAAGCCGAGTAATGCATCGTTGTTTGTATTTTTCGCCCGTAATAAGAAGCATCACACCCGGGGATACCTATCTAATATTTCTATTGCGAGCGTGTTTCTTACCTGTAGCTATCGAGCTTCCCACATGCTTCTTTCATTTTAGATTTTCCTTGCTGCAAATAGAATCAATGCCAGTCCAGAGGCAGTCTTTTCGTAATAAAGAGAATTGACAGCACCGTCACTGGTGTAATATGGTGCAAATGTGAGTGGTCGCCTCCCAAAGTGCACGAACTGGAGACTGTCAGGTATGGCTTAGTAGTGAAGGGAGTGTGTGTCTCTGGCCAAGAGGCCGTACCTCCAGGAGGAAGTCGATGTCTCGACGCATATTCTGAGAGAGCAGCGCCTCGGGGGTAATGTCCATCATTTTCATGGTTGCATTCGTGCAGTGCAGCCAAGGGTGATGAGGGCTTTCCGACGCATAGCCGTTATCAAACACCCCATCCACCAGCAGCCCTCCAGAGGCAACACGGCTTGGCGCATTACTGGCATGCCCCTGAATGAACCACACACCATAAACCACATTGTTTGCGCGCGTCGCCTCAATTGCAACATTCTGCTTAGACATATAAATTGAGCCGGTATGGCCGGACACTGTGTGATGCGCCAGTACAAATCTCTGGCATATCGGTGTTATGTAAGTAGTGCAGGTAATTATCAGACAGCAGCTTATAATTCATTCTCAAGAAATACATAAGTACGCGGTATACCAAATCGCGACCAACAACAATGTGTGGAATGTGGGGTCGTCTTATCTTTGACCGTGGCCACTATCAAAACTAAGAAGAAGAAGAAGGCCACACTAACTAAAGAAGAAGTCAGTAAGAAGGCCACTAAGAAGTCACGACAAATGCTAAAAGCGGCGTATAAAGTAAGACCCAAGGGGAAAGGCAATTTGAGAGCAATACTGTAATTTCATGGCGGGGTTCGTTTGTTCGCTTACCTCCCGTACTGGGTAGCCTGACTCGCGGCCCACGTTAATGGGCGAAATACCATATCGTGGAGACACATGGTCGAGGGGGTCCTCGTGACCTACACCGGCTGCTGTCCCCCCAATGCCATGCTGGCGCACGTGCGGCAAAGGAGAGATACACTACGATCAGTCATAGGACTTCCAAGCAAATATTTTCTGAGCTCTGTACGTACGTTGCAATAGTAGCTATTATAAGGCGAGTGCCCGTACTCCAAATATTAAGCGGTGATAAATAGAAATACGAGAGGCCCGTAGTTCTTTGTGCCTGTCGTTCTTTGTGTTTTTGTAATCATGTACACTCTAATCTTATGTCTATCACTATGTATTTTTGTAATCATTAAGATAATCCATGGAGGCCCATAGTCGCGATACTTGTTTTTCACACACACACACACACACACACACACACACACACACACACACACACACACACACACACACACACAGTCTTCTCTCTCATTGTGTATATTTAGTAATTATGCACACACACTGTGTGTCTGATTCTGTATTTTTGTAATCACAGAAGTTATGCTCCTGTACCCATCGTAGCGATGCGCAGTAGTTTAAAACGTATCCTAATTCCAATCCCAATAAGTGCGGTATACCCCAAGTCGAAATTTTTCCCAAATAAACAAATATCGCATTTGAAGTACCTAAATCCAATCGAGCTGATGATAAGGGGACACACCGACAGACAGACACACAGGCACACAGGCACACACAGGCACACAGGCACACACACACACACACACACACACACACACACACACACACACACACACACACACACACACCTTTTAGCAAATTTATGTAGTAGGATAATGTCTTTACGTAGGTACAGAGACATAGAAAAAGCAAACGATGTGCTTCGCGACCGCACATGACATCCACGCGTACACAATCCACCTTCGCTGTGCTACAACCCAAAATGACGCGCGCTCATACAACAAACTCAGAGCAGGAGACTGCTGACAACGTTCCAGCGGTGCGCTGGGTCCACGCACGTTCGCACGCACCAAAGCGCAACAGCCAAGCTTTGAATGTGATCGAAAGTGATTCCCCGCTTTACCTGAAGATAACTCGATATGAAATGAAAAGAGGGATGCCAGCACTGGACGGGTATCATTCAATTTGGTTTCTGCAGTAGCGATGATAACTTATCACTTATCATCCATCTTCGGCGCTATTGGGAACCGGAAGATTTATTTAGCGACATTCAAATATAAACCCTAATGGCAAACCGAGTAAGCTCGCGAGCCGTCGCTCAACATTCCGACGAAAAAGAAAATCCGCGTTTGCCTACACTGATGTGGTATAGACCAGGAGATGATGGGAATTGCCATCAGCTCTACGTAAAGGATTGTAAGTCAACTGATGAGCGACACTTTTCATTGATCGCTTTTTAATGCAATCCGAGCCAAAGATGCACCCGGGCGGATGCGATATATGTGCAACTCGTACCGCTGGTACACTGTTCCTCCATATTAGGAACTTCCAATCAGCCAAGAGGCAAGGTTTACGGTCTGGCAAAATCCATCACGACATGCAACACTATATGCGACGTAGAGCATGAAAAGATATAACATTTTTTGCTTTCTTAATCGTATGTGCCGGGTAGTTAGGGTTTCTTACCTGTACACAGCTTAATAAGGTCGGTTCTTAGGTGAACTTTGCCACCACCCGCCGCGAAAGATGAGATTTCTTAATCGTAGTTTTACTGTACTCCTACAAATATGGCCAATTCCTTTTAACGAAAAAGCCGTGAAAACCAACAAGCTGAAAGGGAAAATCAAGGAGGAACCCCCCCCCCCCCTCACAGACTGGGAGGGGGCCACAGCTTCGGCACTTGACTCCCACTGATTCGTGTTCGACGAGAAACGTATAAGATATAGATATATGCCCCGAAGCAGTTTACCAGCTCTCTGGCGCGGTGTATTGTAATTCCTGTAAGTAAGCCATATGTATAGCTACATAAGCATTATTTATTGCTCGGATGAGATGAGTGGGCTTCAATGCTGTAAAACAAGCCGAGGGTGCTCCATCCAACACCTTCACTTAGCGTACCTCATGAAGTTTCGCTGCGGGTGACCTGCTACAGGAAGGTGCGCCGGCCCTCCGCCTGCTGGCGTCAGCTTTCACAACTCCGCCGGATGCAGGGCTTATTGGAGTGCTGGTGGTCTCGTCCGTCTTACAATGGTTTCGAAGGCGACGGTGTGCATGCCTGACGACGGGGAAGTGAAAGGGTCAACACATACAAAAGAAATCTCGCTACGGGCTGCCGAGAGTACGAGTCAGAGGCAGGTATTTGTAGTCCGTTCTTTAACGGCGAGACGACGAAATCCTCGAGGTGCTTTTGAAAGTATACCGACTACGAGGGTGGTCATCAGCCGAGATGCTCAACTGTTCAGGGAAGGCAAATAATAAGACAACCAGTCTGTATCCGTGCAAGCGTTTGTCGTACCGCCGTTCACGGTGGCGTATTAGCCGCTTCCTGCAGCACCTCTTCTCTTCGTCGAAATCTTTTAACAAATGTAAGCGGCAGCACTGCTGGCACCATCGCACGCGGAAACCCTCACACTGAAGCTCAGACGCTTTTTTATGGAACTCGCACAGCTTGTATTTGCCGTCGCCTTGCAGCGCCCTCGAACAACCGTCGGACATACACGCACCAGGAAGAGTGTCTTTGCCTGCCACACAGCATACTTTATACTATCAGAAACTTTCCAAGCTACTTCGCTGAATAAGCGGCTCAAACACGACGTTCAGTATGCGCTACGACGTCAGAAAGCGCATTACCAATATCCAGCCTACAATAATAATTTAAAATCCGAAAAGGACAAGTTACGCGCTGTGGATATGAATAGAAAGTAACTCAACGTTGGGCCGATTTATGGTCCTAGCGTAACAAAAAAAGGAGGGAACGTGCCAAATCGCTTCGGAGGAGTTGAGCTGCGCGCACGAGGTGTCTCATCGTCCACCGAGTCGACGGCAGTAGGCTGATGAACATTAATGGGTGTAGCGGCTAGCCGCTCAGAATCCCAGCCCCAGTCCTCTACTCGCCACGTTTCTTGCCGGTCGTTGCCGGCTGGCGACGGTGGCAACGATGGATGGTCCATACGTCCTAAGATACTACCGCCGGTATATATCGAGGTCTGAGGTGGGGGCCCCGGCGATGAGCCAAGCGCGAGAGGACCCTTATTCTTGTTTGGCGCTGCAAAGTACGGCACGACCATATGGCGCCTACTCTGGACGAGGACCGCCGCAGATGAGGGCAGGCTCGCTCGCAAGGGATACTAAAGTGGTATGTAGAGCAAATGCCGACAAGGTCCACGGCGCCAGCAGCGGCATATGGAGAAAGAGAATACCGCAAGGGTACACTACAAATACTTTATGATTCGCGCAGTAACGAGCGACCGCCGGTTCCATAGGTCGCCGCCGATGATAAAGGAACTCCAGCGTCCCCCGCTGTGCCTATCGATGGAATGCTGATGCTGATGGTCCGAATGCAGTGTGGAGAATTTGTTTTCGTAGCATCTGTACTGGTACGGTACGATAATAGGAAAAAATGGCGAATATAATAGTATTATGAATGGATTACAAAAATAACAACGTGAACAGGGACATTATTATTGTGATAATACATTGGAAAAATTAAAATATTGCGACTACTATGTAATATTTCATGTACAGAATACTAATTTCGGATATTTCGTTTAGAAATATAATATTTCAAAATAATAAAAACAACATCATCTACTGGCCCATTGCCACCGTACCAGTACTGGAAGGTAGGCCTCCCAAAAAAAGACGGTTGCCGCCGCCAGCATGCATGCGCTGTAATTATATTTGTTGCGAAATGCGGATTAACTTAATTGATTACAAGCAACAAAAAAGTGGACACGAACTACAGAATATATTCAACAGCATGTATTATTTTTTCTTCGCAATCTTAAGATACACTCCTCCACAAAATTCCGGACAAGATTTCGTACCTTCGCAAGTAGAAAATGTAACCATGCGTCGATTTATTGACAAAACATCTGAAATCATAGGCAATGCTTTTGCGTGCAAAATGGAATGCGCCGACAACTACGAGGGGCGAATCCGAGAACTGCCGGGCTTGTGTACTTGAGGTTATAGCGCCCGCACCCGTGCGGCACGCTCTTTCAAACAGTCGCCGTGCTATTTAGACGAAAAGAGTAACGGGCGCACAACGCCGCAACATGAACGTTGATGCGACGGTCGCGCAAGTATAATGCATAGGCGACGGAGGGAGGAGGTGTTGGGCAGGCCGCTGTGGGGGAAACGCACGAAATCGCGTATGTAGACTTACCACCGATATGCGCACAACCCAAGGGCAAGCCGCTTTCGGCCACAATGTTCAAGCGATCATAACTTACTCATATATGGACAAAATGTTTTCAAACAGGTACCGTTGGACGCGTCTTTTCAATTCTCGTCGAACACACTTACTCCGGAGTTCAAACACCCACAAATCGATTTGTTATGAATTATTTCAATTTACAAGTTATTCCGGCAAAGCTGAGCCGCAGTGCCAAGCAACACCCATGGAATTCGGCTCACCTCATGAGGCAATTTGTGCAGGGTTTGTCGATACATGTTTACCAATTTTTCATTCCTATTGACTTCCGAACCTAATTCCCGACGCGCGCCACGCGTGGGGCGGGTGTGGTTGGCACAAGCATATACCCAAGCATCAGGGACTGGATCCGGATCCTACGGCTCCGCGAATCCCCGAGACTACTCGGGTTCGGACTCGGTCTCGTGGGTTCGGACCCTAGAATCACAGGTAATCGCGGGATCCCGACCCTAGAATCACAGGTAATCGTTGGATCCGAACCCTAGGTTCGGTAGGTAATCGCGGGATCCGAACCCTAGAATCACATGTAATCGTTGGATCCGGTACCAGTTATTGTAAGTAATCGTTGGATCCGGTACCAGTTATTGTAAGTAATCGTAGGATCCGGTACCAGTTATTGTAAGTAATCGTTGGATCCGGTATTCATCGTACTTCAATGGATCCGCGGTAATCGCGAGTACCTCAACCTCGCAAAACGATGTGGAATCGCGATACCCAATCAGTACTCACGATTCCGAGTATCTCACGATTCTGTGGTGGCCCGAAGTGACACGCTGTTTTTTGGGGAGGTATTTGGCAATGCAAATCTGCTGAGGTGTATGTCTAGGATTGGTTCAATAGCACTGATTGTTGTCATTCCGCAGCCTTGAATCGATTGTAGCCCACCCAAGGGCCAGTTAAACGGTGCGTACGCGCTTGAAATCCACCATAATTTGCCCGTCCACATCCAACTCCTATCATAGTTAGCAACAATGGCGGGGCAAGCGGGAAGAAGTAGACCGTCTAGATATGGGAAGAGCTTGTCATCGACGGCTATCCAACGTACAGAAGAGGAGCTTGTTGGGAATGCAGATAGGGTGTTCAAGATACCTCAGTTAAAATCTACTGTATGGGATCCAAGCATGAGCAAGCGCATAGAAGTAGTAGAGATGTAAAAATTGAATTTGCAGTACAAATTTCCCCCAAAATGCGCAATTTGTATCAATTTGCATGAGTACTTCGAGTACTTGTTGGAATCGCGAACCCAACGAATCCAACGGAACCAAAAATTTAGAAGTACTCATGTACTCGGCTCCGGTACCGAAAACACAGGTACTCGCTAGGTCCGAACCCTAGAATCACCGGTAATCGCTGGATCCGAACCCTAGAATCACAGGTAATCGCGGGATCCGGACCCTAGAATCACATGTAATCGCGGGATCCGAACCCTAGAATCACAGGTAATCGCGGGATCCGGATCCCTTTTTTTAGAGGTACTCACTAGTTCCGGATCCTAAAAAATCAAGTACTCATGGATCCGAATCCAACAAAAAATGGCGGATCCAGTCCCTGCCAAGCATTCCGAACACCACAGTCCACGTGATGCGTCCCTAACGGCCAAGTTGGACCTCGCTCCTCCCCTAAGCCAATTGCTCTCGCATGCTCGTAGCGTGTAGTGCTTATTAAAAACTGCTTCATGTCCGTTTTTGCTCGCTTGTTTTCCAAAAACATCACCCGTGCCAGCGGCGTGAACTTTCGTGCTCGATTCACACACCCGCAAACCCAACCTCGCGCATTGAACATGGCATACACGCCTCCAAATCCCCTCCAAAAAGCCCCCAAAAATACGGTTATATGGACAACGGAAAAACATGCAGCTTGGTATGAGCGCATGAGCAATGCTCAAGCGTGGCGCTCGGAATGACGTGTGTAGTTCAGACATTTTCCGGGAATTTATGGGCTTAATTCGACAAACTCCACCGACAACACCCGCTTGACACACCCCGGATGACACATTTTTTTCTACCCATCGAGTGTGTAAGAATACCTACGACACAAACATGTAAGACTCCATTGTGGCACCTTGCCTTGTGAGAGCTAAACAAATAAGAGAGCTATAAACAAATATGAGAGCTAAACAAACATGTTATGTTTTGCTTGTTGTTGCTGTCACCACACGTGGAAGTGGAGATGGAGGGAGAGATGAGAAGATGTTTAATTGTTAGTGTTTAATAGCAGATTGCAATCGAACAAAGGAATTGTTGAAAGGTTTTGTCACCTCCATCTAATGCACTAGGCTTAAATAGGCTTCGCCTAGCTAGAGTGCACATGCTCTCGCTTGGTCCTCGTGCCATGTGCTAGGGCTCTCTAACGGTTGCAAACAGACTAGCGATGCGTCTTGTTTGCATTGGGAATCTCGTCCATGGCGTCGTCTAGTTGGTTAGATTAATTGTGCGTATATGTACGTACCGGGAGATATTGGTAGTACAATACACATCAGTACCCTCGATAAATTGCAATAGCGACGTACCCACGATGGATGTAAGTCCTTCCGATGGAAAAGCATGAATTGGATTTAGTAACGAGTACATGTACAATGTCTTGCAATGTCTTGCGGCAGCACGACACAAAGAGGAGGATTGTCGCGGCGGGAGGAGCGGCGTGGTCCCGGAGCAACGATCCCTATGATGAGCCGCCGCCGGAAAACTCTGTGCGGGGGGTTTTGCTATAATGTCCGTACCCGCGCGGCCTTTTTGGATCCGGCAAAGATTACCATGCCCTGCCCCACCGCTGCCCACTATCGACATGCACACGTAAAAATTTGAAATTTGAAATTGTTTACAACATACCCGTAAAAACCGGTTGTTGTCTCCGCCCCCCCCCCCTTGTACTATGCCTAACTGGACTTATAAGCAGGAGTAGACCGTGAACCACTAATCCCAACCTCTCCAATGGCAGTGACGATACCGTTTAAAACATACCCGTATCAAGGTATTTATTGTTTCTGATCTATACGTAATTTTTTGGGATACAATATGAAATAGAAAAATGTCGCTAGTCTCCACGATACGCGGCATGCTCCGGGGTCGCTCATCGGTGCGGGGTCGCTCATCAGCAAGGCTGTTCAGCTTGAGCTAGTCGAATCGAACCTGCATGACCTCGGCTTCTGTGCGACTCCGGTCGTGCCGGAGACAATGGGGAAAGGCAAGTGAAAAACCCCACTCGCCCATGTCGTCGTCGGTCCCGTCTCGATCCGTGCTCAACCCCGCCCGAGGTATTAGCCGCTCCTCCCGACGCAGCTCGCCACCTAGCCGAGTCTTCTCTCCTCCTTCGGGGGCTGAGAAGAGAAAATAAGTAGGCTGCATACGGTGTCCGGCCGGCTCTCCTGCCCCCGAGCCAGATTTTCTCCTGTCCCATGTCCTTCTTCCGTCTGTTTCCAACATCTTTCTGATCGCGTTGTGGCCGTCCGTACCCTCCCCTGGTGGTTTACGTTGTTAGGGGGCCGCCTTTATGAGCAGCGTGCCGTTACGATAACCCTAGGCACACTGCTTGAGGCAGCCTATCGATAACCGGGTACCGACAAGGGAAGGGGTTGGAAGAACACGGGGATCGAGTCGCCGGTCCTCAAAAGATGGTGGGTACGGGAATTTTTCCAAAAACCCCCCGTACCGGGCTTTCCGGCGGCGGGCGATCCTAATGACCGCCGCCGCCGCCTGACCGTGCCGCTCCTCCGGCTGCGACCCACCTCCGTCGTGCGTAGCATCAGGCCTCGCCCCCATGGGAGACCTAAGGCTCTCGCAAGGCTGGCGACTGCTAACGAGCGCCGTGCTCTAGCGCTGCTTCCTAGCTGTCCGCCGCTTGCTCCAACACCCTCGTCCCTCCGCTGATCCGTCCGTACCCTTCTTTGCCAAAAAATATTTCGGAAACGCCGCCCCCGCCCCATCGTCGGGAGAGTATCGGCGAGTATTTAGTCGCGGAAAAGACATATCGGACTGGCCGAGCGGGTGATCCCTGTGCCGGTGTACGGATATTATGTTTTCCAAAACCCTCCGTACATGGCTTCCCGACAGTTGCTGATCCCGCGGATCGCAGCTGTCGGTACCTCGTTCAGCTCCCTACCGTACCTGGCCTTGCACGGCTATGGGGTTACTAGCGCCCACCGCGTGGAGGTAGAGGTAGGTGCCGACGGGCCTGCGAGCGCACCCCTCTCCGGGGCCGCCGCCGCTGCGCCGCCGGCGGGCGCCATGCACACGTAATATTAGAGAGTGAGAGCCCGGGTAAGCGCGAAGGCTCGTACTCGAGACAAGGGTGCTCGACGGACGCGCGATCGGTGGGCGGAGGGTACGGCCGCTGGCTGATTTTCCATCCATGTCCCCGGGTACGAGACCAAAAAAGCCGGAGAATTGGCCGGGAAAACTTTTTAGCGCGGCGGCGGGAGCGCTAGCTTTTTCTGTGTGGTAGGCTTGGTCCCCCCCACATGCCCTCGAGGTTACGGGGGACCTCGACTAGGAGGCAAGCCGCGACGGGAGGAGCGGCTACGACCTTGGGGCGGGGCTTACGGGATGCGACGGCGGGATTGACGAGCGACCGCGTGAGGAGGCTTTTTCCGCTAGCCTTTCCTTTCCTTTCTCCTGCAAGACCAAAGTCACGCGGGAGCTAGATTAGGCTGGCCCGTCGCCCCTCCCGAATTTGTCTCCTAGGCCGATCGGCACCCCGGTTGGAGCGGGCCGTGCATCGTGAAGTTCGAGCAGCAATTTTGCTTTGCATTTCTTGACAAATTGCTCTGTTTTTTGTAGATCTGCTTTTTCTGATTTCAAAATTACTTTTGTTGTTAGTGCTTAGGCGGGGGACTGTTACAATTACTGCGGCTGCTTACAGTTTTTAACCTCCGAGGAACGTCGGCACACATTGCAGATAGGTGTGTCGATAAGTGTACATGTTCGAAAAGTACTCGACCCATCAATCTTTGCACTTAATTAAGTGTCTTAAATGGTTGATCAACCTATCGCCGTTAGACAACAGCCGGTCTAGTTTGTTGGTATTGTTGTAAATCATTCTCATCTTAATTTTCATTTTCATTTTAGTCAAGGCCCACTCTATGCTACGGTATTGTTGGAACATGTAAGGGGTAAATACTCGCAGCCATTTGTGGTTGAATCTTTGCTCGTCGACACACGACGAAATGCTCATAAAAATCTTTAACGTTTTGGCGAATTCGTTTCCACCAGAATATGTTGTGCGCTTTAGCAAAAGTGCTAGCAACTCCTCTATGACCAACTAAAGAGCCGTTGTGCAGCTCAAAGATTAATCTCAGTCGGAGCTTAGAGTTATGCGGGACACAGCGGCGATCGAGACGTGAAAAGTACCCGTCTTTGGCTTCAATCCGGTTGTCTATCGTCCGCTCACTCTCGTCCCCATAAAACGAGCATTGGGAGTACCCCTCGTGAATGAGATTAACGAACTTACGGCTCAACCGCAACGCGTTAACATTCAAGGAGTATATTTGCGCGTCTTCTAGTAGCGGCTGGGACTTCAGTCGTAATTTTGAATATGGCGGAACCTCGCCATCCCCAAAAAATGATGGAACTGTGGCCTGAGGTACGAAGCATGGTCTCAAAATAAAGGGATCATGATAAATCGTGCAGTCACGTTCAGTATGGAAGGTAACTAACACATACGTAGCTACAATCATAGTCACGCAAACGGGACAGTCACAAAGACAACCAACCCGAGGCGTGGTGTCGGGACAAAGGAAGTGAAGAGCGGTAGCCTATAGCGACAGCTTTGTTCCGAATAATCGAACAGAGTATCGGTGTGTCCGATCTAGACATGTACTAATCATATCTAGAATAGCTTACATTAGATATCTGCAACTAATAACTAGCAGGTGTTACTTACAACATCTGGGAATGGATCCGGATCCTTCCGATCAATCATGTCAAAAATTTCAAACCCCGAAAACATCACGAAATGTGCACGAATAGCGCACGCATGGTCTCGGATCTACTCAGCTTCGTGGGTGCGGACCCTACTTTTAGTTGCCGGATCCACTCCATGTACAACACTCCCATGAAGGTAGCTACGGGGTGAAGCGTTGCATTGGATATGTTCCTCCCATAATTGTACTTCGATGTCTTGCAAGTGCATGTCTTGGTAGTGCTTTGGTGAACATGTCGGCCACCATTTGGTATGTGGAGAGATACCTAAATATTATTGTTCCATGTTTCACGTGGTCCTTAAGAAAGTGCCACTTCAGACCGATGTGTTTGGTCTTCTCGCTAACCAAAGCATTTTGGGAGCACGCGATGGTGCTTTGACTGTCCTCCCACATAGTGGTTGTTCGATGATGAGGGCGTTGAAGATCTCCCTATGAGTTGTCGGAAGTGGAGTCCCTCCTTGGTGGCGTCTGCCGCAAATCAATATTCAGCCTCACAAGTGGATATTGCGCGACACATGTCTGTTGCTTGGCCTTGTAGCTCACGGGTCCGAGGCCGAGTGCAAACATGTAGCATGAACGTGACTTGCGTGTGCTACTATAGTTGGCCTTGTCCGCGTTTGCAAAGCATGGAAGTTGGAGATTGTGGTCCGCACTCCCTCTCAACGTCACGCGCATGTCAATAGTACCATGGAGGTAGCAAACCACATGCTTCATGGGTTGTAGGTAAGCCTCCGTGGGATATGCATTGGCGGAGCCAAGGATGCTCAACGCCGTGGTAACATCAGGACGCGTGCAGACTTCCGCGTATTGAAGGCTGCCGAGAAGGCTGGGGTAGACGTCCTTAGCCACTCATAAGAGGGGAGGAGAGTCCATGTATGCGAGGCCGGACATGAAACCCTGGTCCATAGGTAGGGACGAGGACTAGCAATCGGTCATTCCGTACTTGGTGGGGATATCGCGCATGTATTGGGATTGGGATTCACATGGGCGACCTCTCCCAACTCCTTTGCATGCACATCACCCGCGACCCCTCGGCCCGCACTATCTCGTTGGATCAGTCCAAATACCTGCGCGAAATCCTGGCAAAGTACGGCATGACCGACTCTAAGCCCTCGTCTCTCCCTATGGACCCCGGCTTCCTCGCCGGCCTAGCGCACATGACTTCACCCCCCCTTACCGGGGTGGCCAAGGACGTCTACCCCAACCTCATGGGCATTCTCTAGTACGCGGCCGTATGCACGCGTCCCGATGTTTCCACGGCGTTGAGCATCCTTGGCTCCTCCCAAGCAGCCCCCACGGCTCTGAAGAAGGCATTTCAATACGTCCATAGAATCGTCATGCGCCTTACGTTGGGGGCGGGTGGGGGGGGGGGGGGGGGGCACGGACCACAGTCTCCAACTTACGAGCTTTGCCGACGTTGATTGGGCCAACGACAGCAACACCCGCAAGTCCCGCTCGGGCTATCTCTTCACTTTCGGACGCGGGCCCATCACCTACAAGTCCAAACAACACACATTCGTGGCCCAATCCACCTGCGAAATAGAGTATTACTATGCGGCTGACGCCACCAAGGAGGCACTCCACCTCCGCCAATTTATGGAAGAGATCTTTAACGCCCCCATCACCGAAACCACCACCATCCGGGAGGACAACCATAGCGCCATCGCGTACTCCCGAAATGCCTTGGTCAGCGAACGAGAAGACTTAACACATCGGTCTAAAGTGGCACTTCCTGAAGGACCACGTGGAGAAGGGAACCATCAGGTTGAGGTACCTCCCCACTGACCAGATGGTGGCTGATATGTTCACCAAACCACTACCAGAACCCGCACTAGCAAGACACCGAAGTGCAATCCTTGGAGGAGAAGACCCAATGCAACACTTCATCCCGTAGCTACCTCCACGGGGAGTGTTGTAAGTAATACCTTCTAGTTATTAGTTGCAGATAGCTACCGTAAGCTATTCTAGATATGATTAGTACATGTCTAGATCGGATATACCGATAATAACCAGTTGTATTCGGTACAAAGCTGTCGCTAGGCTACAACTCTCTCACTTCTGTTGTCCCGACACCACGCCTTGGGCTGGTTGTCTATGTGATTGTCCTATTTGCGTGACTCTGACTATAACTACGGTGGCGTTAGTTACATTCCATACTAATCGTGTTTGCACGTTTCAACACCGGTAGCTCTGATGCGCGTGATCAATATCGGTCGGGAAGCCATGTACGGAGGGTTTTGGAAATCATAATATCCGTACTCCAACATTAAAATCTCCGCTCGGCCCGTCCGATATGTTTTTTCGCTGCTGAATACTCCTATAATACCGTTACATCTGTGAATTTTGTTGGCGAGGAGGGTACGGACGGATCAGCGGCAGGTTCATGGTGTTGGAGCCCGCGGCGGACAACCGGGAAGCGGCGTTCGGGAAGGGCGCTCGCTACACGTCGACCGGCGTGTTGACGTGGAGCTGACCCTGTTGTAAGTAATACCGTATACGTATTAGTTGCAGATAGCTAATGTAAGCTACTCTAGATATGATTAGTACATGTCTAGATCGGACATACCGATAAACTGTTTGACTTGGTACAGAGCTGTCGCTAGGCTACAGCTCTCACACTGCTTCTGTTGTCCCGACACCACGCATGTAGGCTATTTGTCGCCGTAACTGTTCCGTTTGCGGGACTGTGACTGTAACTACGTTTGCATAAGTTATCTTCCACACTAACTGTGTTTGCATGGCTCAATAGGTTATGGGCCCCCGCCTCACGTCACTCACGCGCGACAACCTGGTTCGGCGAGCCACGATCGACAGCTCTCCCGCAGAAGGCAAGTTTCTATAGACACCTAGTACTTTCACCTTGTAGTCGGCGGTATCGCCATTATAAACTGCGATTTAAAACCCGCCACCACCCCTCTTAAGTCAGCTACTCGACGGCGATAGCCAGCCACCCACACAGACGCACTCGTCGTGTGTGGACAGGGTGCACACATGTCCAAGCTGGAGAACGGGGGGGCGCACTATCGGGTGAATACGCATCCACAGGTTGCACGCCAGCCGTAGCTTGCCTTTTTTATTTTTATATTATCTTAGCGACTCAACCGCCAGCGCAGCGCTCCACCTGTCATGGCCTTGGCCTCGACTTGTGCCCCACACTGGGTGGAGGATACATAAAAAGGCGCTTTGAGATACCCCGGGGCTCTACGGCCTTAAGCAGTCCCCCCGCGAGTTCAACATGCTACTTCGTGCATGGCTCGTCGACCATGGATGGCAACAATGCGTCTCCGACCCGTGCATATACATCTACCGCACCGGCCACGTTTTCGCCATGATCGCCATGTACGTCGATGACATTCCCGCGGCCTGCAATAATGCCACTTGGCTCGCATCGTTCAAAGCCCAACTCGGAGCACGGTTCAAGATCAAGGACCTAGGCGACCTCTCCCAACTCCTCGGCATGCACATTACCCGCGATCGCTCCACGCGCACAATCTCGCTTGACCAGCCCAAGTACATGCGCGACATACTCGCCAAGTACGGCATGTCCGACTCTAAGCCGTCGTCACTTCCGATGGACCCGGGCTTTCTCGCCGGCCTCGCACACATGAATTCGCCCTCTCTCACCGGGGTGGCCAAGGACGTCTACCCTAGCCTCATGGGCAGCCTCCAGTACGCAACCGTCTGTACCCGCCCCGATGTCTCCACGGCATTGAGCATCCTCGGCTCCGCCACAGCCTCACCCACCGAGGCACACTTGCACGCTCTGAAAAAGGTCCTCCGCTACCTCCATGGCACCATCAACATGCGCCTGACGTTGGGGGGGTGCCTGGACCACAGCCTCCAACTCACAGGCTTTGCCGACGCTAATTGGGCCAACGACAGCAACACCCGCAAGTCTCGCTCCGGCTATCTCTTCACCCTCGGACGCGGGCCAGTCAGTTACAAGTCCAAACAACCGACTTGTGTGGCTCAATCCGCGTGTGAAGCCAAGTACTACTCTGCGGCTGACGCCACCAAGGAGGGACTCCACCTCCGACAACTCATGGGGGAAATCTTCAACTCCCCCATCACCGAAACCACCACCATCTGGGAGGACAACCAAAGCGCCATTGCATACTCCCAGAATGCCTTGGTCAGCGAGAAGACCAAACACATCGGTCTGAAGTGGCACTTCCTCAAAGACCACGTGGAGCAGGGAACCATCAAGTTGAGGTACCTCCCCACTGACCAGATGGTGGCTGACATACTCACCAAACCCCTCCCAGGACATGCACTGGCAAGACACCGAAGTGCGATCCTTGGAGGACAAGACCCAATGCAACGCTTCATCCCGTAGCTACCTTTAGGGGGAGTGTTGTAAGTCATACCGTAAACGTATTAGTTGCAGATAGCTACTGTAAGCTACTCTAGATATGATTAGTACATGTCTAGATCGGACATACCGATAAACTGTTTGACTCGGTACAGAGCTGTCGCTAGGCTACAACTCTCACACTTCTGTTGTTCCGATACCACGCATGTAGGCTGGTTGTCGCCGTAACTGATGCGTTTGCGGGACTGTGACTGTAACTACGTTTGCATAAGTTATCTTCCACACTAAATGTGTTTGCATGGTTCAATAGACCCAAGGGGGGACAGCACGACACCATTAGCTAGGAAGATTGTCGCGACGGAAGGTGCGGCGAGGTCTAGCGGCCTGGATATCCTAATGATACACCGCCGGCGGAAAACTCTGTGCGGGGGATTTGAATAATAATTCCCGCACCCCCGCGCGGAGTTTTTTGGATCCGGCAATGGTGACTATGCCCTACCCCACCGCTTCCCACTATCGACAAGCACACCTAATATTAGATAGTGCGAGCCCAGGTAAGCGCGGAGGCTCGCACTCGGAACAAGGGTCATAAATGGTTTAGCAAATGGTGGTTGTTAAACAACAATAGGTCGAGACAGCTAGTATTGTTGTTGTAATTCAATTTCAATTTCAAGTGCATATCTGATTACAAGCGGCACTCGTCCTTGGATACATCATGCAAAAATCATTGCTTATTACGGGAAATTTCTTGTTTCGCCTTGTCCATGATTAGTGATTTTCACTGTTGTTTCTCTTTTAATTCGGTAGTGTGGTACCCAAATAAAGACAAATACGCAAAATAATTGTCATGCTGCGCGATGGGGAGTGGTACGGGTAACTATATGTTTAAAACAATTCCAAACTATGAACAAGAAAAGCAGTTGCAACTACTCGGCAAACAAAATGGAAAAAAAGCCGGAACGGGACATGATTTTTTGGTAAGCTAAAGCTTGGTTACAAGAAAAATATTTTAACTCCCCAAGCAAATGAAAGTGGAAAGACCCTAGCAATCGACAAAATTATGATGGGCGCAGCAGACGGATCGTTATTTCTCTTCCTTTTTTAGAATAATGATAGCAATGACATGCCCGAATTTTCAAAAATACTAGATATCTTGATCGCTATTATAGGTACTTGACCACAGATTTGTACTAGACGCGATGCCATGAGCCTCAAAAGTGTGAGTTGGCCGCCCGAGCTTGATAGCGTACAAATCTCCCTCCATATAGCGATAGAATATGAAACTCAGCGTTGACCTTCACGTACCACTCCAAAACAACGGCTATTTATATTTCCATCCGTGATTTTGCTGTAAAGAATATAATTTCTTCAATTTCTGACAAGGACACCCATGCGCATCACATGCACTACCAGCTTGTTTGAGTACGCAACGCGGATTCTACATGAAAATACGGTACGAAAGTACGTGTAATATTATCGACGATAATTCAATAGTTTACACAATGTAATAAAGAATGCGTTGTACAGAGCGTAGGTTATAGCGTTGACTGAGTCGTCGCGTGACGATGCGCATCACCCGCCGCTAAAGTCTCCATCAGCCGCGTCTTGTCGCAATTGTTGCAGTGCCGCCGGTAGACTACTAGACTACCTACTAGTTGTTTTGTTCCAATCGCTTCGTTGCGAACACGACTGCGTCTATTGGGGTGTCGACAACATATCGCTACTTTGCATTGGCTTACTACCGCCCATCATTGCATCACGCGTGCGGTTCCATCGGGTATTTATTGCGATTCAGTGCGGCTACACCTTTCCTTATTCATGTGTCTCTAAGATAGTGCAAAGTGAATGTCCCCTTTCAACAATTTATCGTCGCAATATGTTTCTCTAGGCTGTCGAATTGGCTCCGCATCATCCGTCTTGAAGATGGAAAGCGACAATGGTGGTCGCTTAGCCCCGGGTGCAGAAACACCCAGGCCGGACGATCAGAGCGGTGTGTCACCCATAAGTGTTGATGTGTTCGACACGACGTTTCGCTCACTTGTTGTTGTCGACTTTGATGTTGTTGTTGTTGTTGTGACAATTGCAATGCTACTAGAGAGTAACAAGTGTTTCTTTGCCATCTCTACAGACACCAGCCTACGCGCTGTTGTCGTCGAAGCCTTTCTCCCGCCGGAGACCTTTGCTCCTGGCGAGTCGACGCCTTTTGCCCGTAACGGTGCGACAATTGGGATGAGTGGCTAGCTCAAAGCGCGACAGGTCGCGCTGTCGACCCGGGAGTCTCGCAGCCTCCCTCAGGAGCAACGCCCACGGCAGCCCCCATATGGCGGGTGCTCATGGCGGATAACATCAAGTTGATCTCGCGGATGGAGGGTCTCGAGGCTAGAAAATGCCAGCCTTAAGGGCGAAAGTTCTACATTAAAGAAGCAGGTTACCCGGGAACTCTATCAACTCAAGTAGGAGAAGAAACTCCACGAGCATGTGCACTCTGCGGTGGTTGAGGGGGGAGCCCTGCTAGCCGCAGCCAAGGCTCGACATGTGTCGGAGACGATCATGACCACGAGCCACGCTATGCAAGAAGCTCAAAAGAGCTTGAAGATCAGGTTGCTTCTGCCCATAGGGTTCCGGGGCGTGATATCAACCTCGATCATCCGAGTCGGTAGACGATCGCGAAGGATGTCGATATCTTCGTGCATTTCTTCTCTGCCACCTTTGGCGACGACTGGACGAAGAGCGTAGCAACCGAGGAGGAGGGTGCAAAGTCGACCGTCAACGAGGGTAAAACATCGTATCCTTCGGAAGTGCTCGGGGCGTTTTTAAAGAAGCATCTACCGCATCTAGAAGTGAATAGTATTCTTCCCGGGTACACCCTTCGCAAGATCGAGAAGGAAATAGCTGACTGCATCACGGAGCACTTCGACGAGATTTCTGTGGACTTCTTCCTTCACACGATGGTCAGCACCCGGGGCTACGAGACCATCCTAAATCTTCTCTCTTAAAAGCAAGGAGCGGATGAGGGCCTCGTCACGGAAGTGCTACCTTACGGCACAAGGTTCCCCAAGCTTAGGTCGACCTGAGTTCTTCGGCGGAGGTTGGCGCACCTTAAGGAAGAGCTCGGCTTAGATGCGAGAGAGCATCAAGCCGCGATGAGTGACTTGAATGTTATTTTCACCATGCGCATTCGTTGGATGGTGGCGAACAAGGACTTCATCATTCCCGGGACCGACAACAAGGTGCTGATTCAGGTGCTCGGCGACGCATGCGGCATCTTCAACAAAAATAAGGTGCATGGAACATCCACCGTGCTGAGGACGATCTACAACACCTCCGGTCCAAAGGAAGCCTCAACAGTCGACGAAATTCTATACCAGTGTGGAGGCAACATCGTCGAGAATTGCACGCTCTTGGGTTTTTGGGGGGTGGACGACAAGTACAAGCACATCGAAGAGAAGCTCCCAACGCTCGCAGTTGTGATGTCGCAGCTCATGTTAGAAGAGGGTCTCAAGGTGGATGGCGTCAATTACACTTTCAAATGATGACTTAACCATGTTGAGTGACGCTCCGTCTCACGTCGCACTACCCGAAGGGCTACGTAAACTTGTTTATGTCTTTCGGCGTATGTTCCGGTTCCCTACGTGATAATTAATCTGCGCACACTTGCTAAGCTTGAACATGTTGTTATTGCCCAGTCGACTAGTAATCCGGATGGTTCTTACGTGGTATTGGTAACGATTGACACTGACTGTCTTTCTCTTACGCCGGCCAAACATGGATTACTTCCAACTTTGAAGCATAACTTTGAGTTACTTCACTTTGGTTATGTGACTCAATGGGAGACTTTTCGCCAAGCTGTTTACACTCACCAAGTACTCTCGCACGAGGACACGTCATTATCGAGACCGTTTGTTTTCTACCCTCGGCTTACATCTGTCGACTCTGTCCCTATGTGGATGCTCATCAGAGGCTACATCAATAAGTTGTGTAGTCAGACTCCAACTGATTTACGCATGGGAGTTCCGGCCCTAAAGCCAACTACGCTGCCCTGCCCGTAACGTTTGCTGAGACACAACATAAGGCTGCGATTAATTCTAAGTTTCAGTCAGGTCGTGAGCCGCGTGAACTTGAAGACTGGCTCGAGGCACAACCTCAACGCTTCGCCATGCTCGGAATTACTGTAGACTCTTATGACGCAATTATATGGGTTACTTCACAATTTTCTGGACCCTTGAACAACTCGTGGCTGAACCGTAAACAAAGGACAACAATTCCAGACTCTTTCCACTCTGTGGTGGAGGAGCTTCGTAATACGTCCTTGCTGCCCAACATTCGCGACGATGTAATTAACGCCATGCTCGGAATTACGCAGGATAATATGAGTTACACCGCCTACATTCAGGAATTCAACGACTTTTTACGGAGGTCTCGTCAAAACCTTATACATGACCTTCACTGTGTTCGCTTCATCAGTGGATTGGCTAATCTCCAACTTTATACCCAAGCCAAGCCCCATCGTACACATAGGGGCTGCACCTTGCCTCTCGTGGAGCTTCATGATTTCCCCAATGATATGAAATGAAATTAAATTGTTTACACCAATACACGTAAAAACCGGTTGTTGTCTCTGCCCCCCCCCTAGTGCTACGCTTAACAATGTTGAACTTAGAAACGTGAGGTAAACCGTGAACCACTAATCCCAACCTCTCCAATGGCAGTGACGATACCGTTTAAAACATACCCGTATCTAGGTATTTATTATTTTTTAATCTATGCTTTTGTTTTGGATACAATATGAAATATAAAATGTCGCTAGTCTCCACGATACGCGGCCTGCTCCAGCCGTTGCGGGGTCGCTGATGAGCAAGGCTGTTCTGCTTGAGCTGGTCGAGTCGAACCTGCCCGACCTCGGCTCCTGTGCGACTCCGATCGTGCCGGAGCTCAGGGGGAAAGGCAAGTGAAAAATGCCCCTCAATGAGGTCGTCGTCGGTCCCGTCCCGATCCGTGCTCAACCCTGCCCGAAGTAATAGCTGCTCCTCCCCACGCAGCGCGCCACCTAGCCGAGTCTTCTCTCCTCCTTCGGGGGCTGAGAAGATAAAATAACTAGGCTGCAGACGGTGTCCGGCTAGCTCTCCTGCCTCCGAGCTAGATTTTCTCATGTCCCTTGTCCTTGTTCCGTCTGTTTCCAACACCTATCCGATCGCGTTGTGGCCGTCCATACCCTCCCCCGGTGGTTTACGTTGTTAGGGGGCCGGCTTTATGAGTAGTGTGCCGTTACGATAACCCTAGGCACACTGCCTGAGGCAGCCTATCGATAACTTGGTACCGACTAGGGAAGGGGTTGGTAGAACAGAAGGATCGAGTCGCCGGTCCGCAAAAAATTGTGGGTACTGGAATTTTTCCAAAAACCCCCCGTACCGGGCTTTTCCGGCGGCGGGTGATCCTAAGGACCGCCGCCGCTAGACCGTGCCGCTCCTCCGGCTGCGACCCACCTCCGTCATGCGTAGTATCATGCCTCGCCCCCAATGGAAACCTAAGGCTCTCGCAGGGCTGGCGACTGCTAGCGAGCGCCGTGCCCTAGCGCTGCTTCCTAGCTGTCCGCCGCCAGCTCCAACACCCTCGTCCCTCCGCCGATCCGTCCGTACGCTTCTTCGCCAAAAAATATTTCGCAAACGCCGCCCCCGCCCCATCGTCGGGAGAGTATCTGCGAGTATTTTGTCGCGGAAAAGACATATCGGACTGGCCGAGCGGGAGAACCTTGTGCCGGTGTACGGATATTATGTTTTTCCAAAACCCTCCGTACCGGGCTTCCCGACAGCTGCAGATCCCGCGGATCGCAGCTGTCAGTACCTCGTTTAGTCCCCTATTGTGCCACGCATGGCACGGCTACATAGTTACCAACGCCCACCGCGTGGAGGTAGAGGCAGGTGCCGACGGGCCTGCGAGCACACCCCTCTCCGGGGCCGCCGCCGCTACGCCGCCGGCGGGCGCCGCATGTTTAGAAGCCTTTGAGACTCTCAAGTTACGGCTCATTTCCGCGCCATGCCTGAAATGAGCATGTGAGCGGTCGGTACAAATGGTAGCGAACATGAAGCCACAGAATCTCACAGACTCTCCGCGGTTTCAATATGTAGTACATCGTACCTAGCCTCGTAGGTAGAAGGAGAGAAGGAGTTGTTGCACGTCGAAAATATAAAAGGTCAAACGTAACATATAGAGCATTTGCGTAGTTATGGACACCCGCTCCTTTCAGCCCGGGGGCTGGTCAACGATGTCCCGCGCCGCGCGGTAATGAATATCCTATCTCTGCGACGCTTTTCAGGAGGGCAGTGCTGACGCTGTGGCATGCCTTCTTGTTCCTCGCGGGCTTAGGTTATTTCCTCGTTTATTCCTTTTTTTGGTTGGTGGCTTCCACTGCTTTTTCTTGTAAGAATTTGATCAACATCAAAAATAAATATCCTATTGGTTTTACACAGTACCATAGTACGGACTGGTAGTACCTTTTTGCTGAGACGAGAAAATTACCAGTACCTGTACCTGTACTCGGAGCGATAGTGTAAGAAGAGTGCATGAATAGTTATTTAGCGATCAATATAATGAATATAAGCTAAAAACTTCTTACAAGAAAAAGGAGCGGAGACCAGCAACACAATACAACAATGGAATCCGCTTTCAATCTTTTCTGTGACGAGTACCTGTACAGTCATGCAAACGTACATGGCAGGACATTGTACAGGTACTTAGAACTAGATACAATTCGTGTTTTTCCTTATCGGAAGAACGTACATCGTGGGTACGTCGCTGCTACAATTTTTTTTTCAGAACGCAAGATGCTGCTGCCACACGTTTATATCCAACAATCAAATCCTCATATGAATGGGGACCCCCCGAAGAATGATTCAGTAAATCCTACTTCATGGATATGCTAAAATCTGTGTGTCTGTATGTCTGTCGGTGTCTCCCCTTTTCAGCTCGATTGGATTTCACAACTACAAAATGCGATATTTTTATGGTCAAATTGATTTGAATATAGAGGTTTGCATATCCAATTTCCATGTGTACGGGACAGTAACTCTAGCGGTTACGGTTACCGTTAGTATCGGCGCGTCGCACCTGCAGGGCAACCACCTTGCCCGAGCAGTTAGACGCAACCAACGACCAACGACTTCCCCAACGGTCAGCTCTAGCTAGCCCGTGCCTTATAAGCCGTAGCTAGCCACGAGCCTAGGCACTCTCTGCTTTCGCGCTCAGCCAATCTAGGCTACGCGCGAATGCAATCTCGACTCTCATAATTGAGCAGGGTGTCAGTTTTACCATTCGTCCCATGCGCACTCGAGCGTCACGCGACACTTCCCCTCGTTTAGCTACGCAGTTCCGCAACATGCAGCCTGAGCAGTCTACGTCCGCCGCAGCGGCCGACCCTCACACTTCCTCACTCGAACAACGCACAGCCGAACAGATTCGTACGGCAGTTTTAGCATCGGAAAAACGGATCAGTGAGCAGTTTTTGGCCGCTAACGTTGCCTTGCTTGCCAAGCTCGAGCGGACGAGAGCTACACCCTGCTATTACTGATCAACAACAGTCCATTCCCGCCGACGCGACCCTAGCGACGGAGGGTGGTAAGGCGGCCCCTGAGCCACCTATCGACTTGCTTGACGACGAACCCGACCCCTCGGCGTCCGATTTTGTCGACTTGTCTTACTACGGCGAGGTCATCCCGGCCGGCCTCGAACGTCCCCCTCGCGACGTCGAGGAGCCACGCCTGTGGACTCTCAAGGACGACACCGCCAGAGCTCTAAGCGACAAACGCACCCAATCGGCATACGACGAGTACCTACACATCGGGTGCTATGCCTTCTTCGACAGTTGCGCCAACGCGGCAATTGGCGAGGCTTTGGACACGCTGTCGCAAGGCCCACCTCTACCGACAGAGCAGCAGGCGGCAACGACTGCCCTCATCCGAGCGGGTCATCGCACCCACACATCGACGGAGGAGGCCGCCCGTACTCGATTGGGCTTCCTCCGCCTCACCAAGGGCGGAGAAACGAGCAGAGATGCGGACCGCGTCTGTGCCGAAATGGCCCACGAGCGCTTATGCCGACCACGCCCTACCGCGGTCTCCGGCCCACTGGATGCGCTTCGCCATGCGTTCATCGACCGCACGTTGGAAGTCAGCTTACACGCCGCCAGCAAGGCAGCCGCCGGAGCCGCTTTCGCTAAGGTCACGCCGGACAAGCCTACCGGCCCCGATGCGCGAGCCCGCAAGGCCGCCGCCGACAAACGCAAGGCCGCCGCAGCAGCAGCGGCCGCAGCCCGCACCAACCCCGCCCCCAAGCCGACCGACCCGGCTAAACCGACCAAGAAATGACGGTGTGGCCCGCCGCGCCGATTCCTGCTCCCCGACATCTTCCTTCATGCGCCACCGCGTGCGTCGAAGATGGCGGGAGTGGGAGCGCATCGGCGCGAGCGGCCAAGTCCTAAGTTGGATCCGCCATGGTGTCCGGGTGAAGTTCAAGCACGGCTTACGCGCCAAGCCCTTCAACCACGGCATCTCTATGCTGGACGCTACACCAGCCCAACTCGAGTTTCTAAACTCGGAACTCCCACGCTTCGAGGCTTGCGGCGCGTGGGAACGCGCAGACAACCCTCGCTACGTCTCCCGGATGTTTTTGGTTCCCAAACCCGGATGCAGCCAATGGCGTTTGATTATCGACCTTCGAGAACTCAACCGTTACTTCTCAACCTTCAGCATGACGTGCGAAACGCTCAAACACCTCCGTCACCTCTCGCGTCCGGGCGACTGCTTCGTCTCCCTCGACCTCGCCGACGGGTACTACACCCTTGGCATCCGGGAGGAAGACCGAGATTTCTTCACGGTCAACTACCGCGGCACACTCTGGCGCCTCGCATGACTACCGATGGGCTGGTCGGGCTCGGCTTACTACTTTTGCAAGCTCACACAAGTGTTCACGAACCACCTACGTCGCCCCCCCCCCCCCCCCCCCCCGGTGTCGGCGGCTGTGCCGTTCCACGCTCGCCGGCCTACCAAGCGCTTCCTCCGAAACGCCCGATGGCGTGGGACCCGCCTCCTCCCCTACATGGACGACTTCCTATTCTTGGCCGACTCTTACGATGACGCCCTACTACTTCGACAGCGCGTCCAGGACCTGCTCGACAGCCTCGGCCTACAACGCAACCCAAAAAAGGGCGTTTGGACACCTACGCAAACGGGCGACCATTTGGGCTTAACGGTGGACCTCCAACGCGGAATGTTGCGCGCCCCTCCCGCGAAACTTCAAAAGCTAGCTCAGCAGGCCTCTTCGCTGCTCAGTCGAGCGGCGTCGAACGCCCGATGGCTACCCACACGACAGCTAGCGGCCTTCGCGGGCAAGGCCCAGTTCCTCTACCTCGCCATCGCCCCCGCACGGTTCTTTTTGCGCGAGCTCCACAACGTGTTAGCCACACGGGTTGGTTGGGGGGGACGCGTCCGCCTCACCCACAAGCAACGCCTCGACCTCGAGTGGTGGCGCACGGTACCCACACAACACAACGGCCGGTCGATCTACAAGTCAATCGAGACCGCCTACCTCCACGCCGACTCAAGCGACTACGGTTTGGGGGCCGTGCTAAACGAGGACTCCAACTACCAAGCCCGCGGGTTTTGGACCGCTACAGACCGCCTCCAACACATTACGTGGAAGGAACTTCGAGCGGTGCGACAAGCTGTATAATCTTTCCTACCCCAGCTCCGAGGCCGGCAAGTCCTCCTACACGAGGACAACACGGCGGTGGTCACCGCCCTCACCAAGCTATCCTCACGGTCGCCCGTCATGATGACCGAGCTCCGGCGCCTATGGTACCTCCTCGACAGCAACGACATCAACATCCGGCCGCGCTACATCCGCTCGGCGGCCAACATCAGGGCCGACACGCTAAGTCGCGAGATTGACTACGAGGACTGGCAGCTCAACCCCCAGATCTTCGCCCACCTTCAGCGCCGCTAGGGCCCGCACATGATCGACCGTTTCGCATCTATGCTCAACGCACAGTTGCCCCGCTTCAACGCCCGCTGGCGAGACCCCCTGTGCGAGGACATCGACAGCCTACACCTCTCCGGCGAAGCCGGGCGCCGCGAAAACAGCTACTGCAACCCCCCTTGGTCTGCCCTCCCGGCCCTAGCCGCAAAACTAGCTCAGGCTTAAGCCAAAGCTACTGTCATCGCGCCCTACTGGCCAAACAAACCATGGTACCACGCGTTCGCCCGGTTGGCCGACGAAACTTTACACTTTCCGGCGACTCGCGACCTATTTTTTCCTTGCAAGCTCGGCAAGCCCGAAGGGGTCGGACCTCCCGCGTGGAGCATCGTGGCCTTTTGTCTCTCACCCCTTCGTGGCTCTACACCCGACGCGGAGCGATTGGCCGGGCGCTTCGCCCGGACCGATTAAATACTCATATACCGCGAGTGCCGCCTCTGCGTACATGACCACCTCGGTACTGCTTGCGCCGCGGAACAACACCGGCGCCCTGGTCCGCCGATCAGGCTGACACTTTCCAAGACCTCCTAGGTACGGACAAGCTAGGTGTTACGGCGGTCGCTCTACTCAGCAACTCGCTAGCGCCCTCTACGTGCGCTAGCTACGACAGCGCTCTGCGGTAATTTTTTATTTTCTGTACACATGAAAATATCGCTCCGCTACATGCCATCCCGGCCACAATGGAGCGCTACACAACGTGGTTAGCCCTGCTCGGGACAATCGCCGCCGGCTCGCTGCAGCCCTACTTCTCGGCAGTTAATAAGTTCTTCCGCGACCACCAACGCCAACCTATTGCCGTCGGGGAGTAACTGGCTGACGCCAGACGTGGCCTCGAAATGCTACAACACCGCCTCATCCCCACCACCTCGCGCCTCGCGCTACCCGCACCCGTCGCCCTCTTCATCTTACTGGCCGCCGACACTCTACGCCGCACCCTCCCGTGGACACATGTTGCTCTTCCCCAACTGCAACGTTTCATGGCCTGCTTAGCGATTCGCGTCAATTACATCTTTTTCTGCCGCGCGGAAACTGGCGCCCGTTGCAAGACCGGCGACCTAATTGTCGACAGACCGTCGCAACAAATCTGTCTATTCGTGCGAAAATCTAAAGGCGACCAGTGCCGCGACGCCAGCGACAAGCCTGTTATCGCTATCCCTATAGCCGCCAACCCGGTCCTAGCTGACTTGCTCGACTACTACACGGAGCACCGCGCCGCATTCTCCAAAAAAATCTACAACAAGCCACCCCCACTCGCCTTTTGGAGCTTCTCACCTGCTGAGCCCTCCGCCGATTGGGGTGCCGCGTCCACCATCTCCGCGTGGCTCGCCCTCGCCCTCCTCAAAGTCAGCACAGCCGCACCCGCCGGTTTTAAGTGGACGTCGCACAGCCTACGGAAAGGCGCGGCTTCCGCCGCAAACTGCATCGGAGCCCCCCTCCCCGTTATCAAATTCATGGGTGGCTGGGCCAAGAACATCCCCGTTACCGAGGGAAAATACATTGACCCAACCATGACCCCAACACCTGTTGCTTGGCGGTTCTTCGGTTGGCTCACTCCGTCCCCCCCTCCGCAACACTTATTTTGGTTGTGCAAGCCTTTGGCTTTAAGTTACTGGCAAAACGTGCCCTAGGGTAAATGGTCAAATTGATTTGAATCTAGAGGTTTGCATATCCAATTCCATGTGTACGGGACAGTAACTCTACCGGTTACGGGTACCGTTAATATCGGCGCGTCGCACATGGAGGGCAACCACCTTGCCCGAGCAGTTAGACGCAACCAACCACCAACGACTTCCCCAACGGTCAACTCTAGCTAGCCCGTGCCTTATAAGCCGTAGCTAGCCACGAGCCTAGGCACTCTCTGCTTTCGCGCTCAGCCAATCTAGGCTTCGCGCGAACCCACCCACCCATCCCTATGATCATGCGATAATCGACCCCCAGGACCTGCCTGTGGGTTTCTTTTGGCCAAATTGTAAGCAAGCTGAAATCTTTGGCAAAACGTAGCCTAGGGTAAATTTGGAAAAAGATCGGCTTGGGGTATATAGTCATTCCAGTTTCTTACAAGAAAAAACAGTGGAGGCCACCAAGCAAAAAGAAGAAAAGAGGAAAAAGCCCTATATAAGCCCGAGGAACTTGGGATATATATATATAGCGCACTTATATGAGGATTGGGATTAGGATACGTCTTTAACTACTGCGCATTGCTACGATGGGTACATGAGCATTACTTTTATGATTACAAAAATACAGAAAGACACACAGGATGTGTGCCTAATTGAAAAAAATACAGAATGAGAGAATGAAGTGTGCGTGTGTGTGCGTGTGTGTGTGTGTGTGTGTGTGTGTGTGTGTGTGTGTGTGTGTGTGTGTGTGTGTGTGTAAAACAAGTGTCACGACCATGGGCCCCCATGACATGGTTTATATTTTGATAATGAGAATAAAAATACAATAGAGAACGACTGGCACAAAGACCTACGGGCCGCTCGTAATAATAATAATTGCGATAGTTGCTACGACGATGATGAATAAAAATGTGTCTTGTTAGCACGGTACAGGACTGTATGCCCGTACACGTCTCCGTATATGCGCATTCGCTGGGGCAGTCTTCAGCTAGTACTGGTACTGATTCTGGTACTGCCTTGCGAAAACAAAATAATGAGATGATGAAGTAGACCAACACCACGTACGGGACCGTAGAGGTACATCTAACAGTAGGGACCGTGGCAACAACTCAATTACAAGAAGTACTATTGGAACGTGGACAGGGGAAAAAAGAGGGGCGGAACCGAGAGGGCGCGTAACCCAAGGCACGGCCATGGGAAGCAATGAAGCACTAAATTGTACACAAACCTCACAGACAGAACACAAGAGAACAGACGAAGCTCCATCCACAGCAACAGCGACGGGATGAGAAATAACATATGTCCTGGTGGATTCCACATTTTCTTTTAAACCCTAAAACGGGATGAGAAATAACATGTGTCCCCCACTGGTACCCACAGTGCAGTACCAGGTACCTGAGAATGCTCGCTGCCAAGTCAGCCGGATAGCATAAGCAATTTTGTTACGGTACATGTGACATCTGTACGAGTAGTAATCAGTCGACTGGGGTCCCTTCACTCGTACACGTGGCGGTCAGCAGAGATTGAATAGTCATGACTACGGCAAAAATTGTACATAATCACGAGCAGAAATAATGCACCTTGGTGATATTTATGCTCGTTGGTACCGCCACCGCCCGATAAAAATATCAAAAAGGTTCTCGTAGCTGTTCGCAGAGTAGCGACTTGTAGGGATAAGACTCACGTGTATGCGTACAGCGTACACATAGCGTATAATTGTTTTTGTGATTTGTATTTTTATTTTAAGGGTACCTGTACCTGTAATAAAGAAAGAAGAAGAAAGAACAAATGATTGTAGAATCAATAAAACACTTGTATTTAAAAAGGAAATATCTATATCGATCCCGGGGATCTACATCCCCGGGATGGAGATCCCCCATGTACGGCACGTACGCCCTTGCACATCCGACGTACGCGTACATGCATGCGATACATGAGCGACCGCTGGCCCGGCCGGTTCTAGTCAACGCACGGCCCATCGCCTGTGTAGTAGGAGTCAACACAGCGGATGCGCGCGCCCAGTCGCCTCGCGACGTTGCGTAGGTGGGCGTCTTGCGTGTGCCCATCACGGATTTGCAGAGATAGCGAAGCAACAAATTAGTGAACTGATGTCTACCGCCCTTGTCGGTCATGGTGTTGTTGATGGCCCCGCCAGCTCGTCCGCCCCCGCCCCCCCCCCCCCCCCCCCCCCCCCCCCACCGGTTCTTCCGACCCCCCCACCGACTCGTCCGACCCCCCCCCCCCCCCCCCCCCCCCCCCCCCCCCCCCCCCCCCAAATGAGTATGCTCCGGTACAAACTTCAGCGGTGGTTGGTAACGACGCCTCCTCTATGTCGACGCAGTGGAATGGGGCCGACTTTCCGGACCTACTTGACCTCTCCGGTGCCACCACGCTTGACATCTGCCGGGAAGAGTGCCATGAGTGGGTCAAGGCTTGTGGAAGCGGCAGATGCTAGAGCTCTTGCCCGAGGCTGGCTTTGTTAGACCGGTGAGCGGTCCCCGCCCACCCATACCGACATATCCGCCCTTTCCTCTTTCTTTGTCTCGCACATATACAGACACGGACACACACACACACACACACACACACACACACACACACACACACACACACACACACACACACACACACACACACACACACACACACACACACACACACACACACACACACACACACACACACACACTTGCGAGGGACTGCAAGTGTCGTACGGCCCAAGAACATACATCCACGAGCGCCCACGCAGGCACACCTCTGTCACCATGCATTTACCAATTATTCAGAGCTGCCAACGATAGAAGCAGCAATGAGTCATCGTTGCACAACACGCAGTATATTTTCATAAGCATGGGGTGAGGTTTGTCGCAGCCAAAACTGAACACGCAATTTGACTCAGCCGTTTTTTTAGGATAATTTTAGACAAGGGTGGGAGGGTTTGGTGCTGTGTCCTTCGCTGCGCGTTATGCTGAGCTTAGTGTTATGTGGCAGGGGCTGCGCTCGCGGGCGGTGGAGTCACTGGGGCGCATGGACGGATCGGGCGGGTGCCGCATTGCCATCGTTGAGGGTGTGGGTCCCGGAGGCGGCTACGATGAGTGCTGGCGCTGTGGGCGGACATGGCATCAGGCTCGTGACTGTGACCAGATCCCGCAGGTGAGGCGCCTACCGGCATGCGCTATCTCAAGCATTCGCTCAAATGCGCACACGCACACACAAAGGCTCTAGCTCCATCTCTCTCAAACACACACACACACACACACACACACACACACACACACCTACCAGCAAACACCCATAGGCACATACTCACCAGGAAATGCAAATGCACACACACAAACAAATGCACACACACACGCTTACACACACACACACACACGCACACACACACACACACACACACACACACACACACACACACACACACACACACACACACACACACACACCCACACACCTACCAGCATACACGCACAGACACATACTCACCAGGAAATGCAAATGCACACACACGAGCAAATACACACACACTCGCACTAGCAAACACACCAGAAACACACACGCACACGCTCACACACCCAGGCACACACACACACACAAACACATGCACCAGCAAGCACATCAACACATCACACACCAGAAAATACAAATGCACACAAGTGAACACACACATACACAAGTTAACGCGTACACATACCAGCAAACACACACATACATAACCAACCAAGCACACACACACACACACACACACACCCCTACCAGCATACACCAATAGACACATACTCACCAGGAAATGCAAGTGCACACACACACAAACAAATACACACACGCACACACACACACACACACACACACGCACGCGCGCACACACACACACACACACACACACACACTCACACACACACACACACACACACACACACAGAAACACAGCACAGCACAGCACCAGAAAGTTGCTGCTGTTTCCCTTGTGTGTTCAAGAAGGAGCGGTACCAAGAGTAGCTTGGTTGGTTGTTCTTCAACCATGTTTGAGCCACATAGTAGTCCTCAATTTCAGACACCCTCTTGATCACCTACATAATTATTCACTTGACATGTGTGCATAGATAACTATTAGCGCTGCAAACCAAGGTATGCATAGCCATGTAAGTAGTATATTTCCCACTCCTTGTCTCGTCAGTGCATGGTTTAAGCACTTCCTCTCCTCTGCATGCTGCAAGATAGTTTTTACAATGCTCTTCTCGTCATCACGGCTTAGCACAGGGACTACACCAGCACGTTTACATGTCTCAAAGTAGCCGGGCTGTGCAAAGTATCTCGCTAGTGTCACATGAGGCACCCCCCACTCCTTAGCAACCTGCTGCACACTCTTGCACTAAGACATGCTCTTGGATGCCGCGGTATTCAAAGCATACTGCCCCGCCAGTTCACGTAGCGCCTCGTCCATGTCTTGAGAGCTCCACCGCTTGTAGGCACGCGGCAACGTCCCCTTTCCCGGCAGCACCTTCCTCGCCGGACTCCGTCCTTTCCCCTATCTCTTCGTACTAAGGACGACAGCGACGAGCATGAATAGAGAGAACACTAGGGACACGCATAGGGGGTCGAGGCCGAGAGCATAGGTCGTCTTGGCCGAAAGGGCGCCAAACGCCGCGCCATCACCGCGTCGATACCCCGTCCAAATGACCGATGCACCTCACCACTCGCACAAACAAGCTTCCTTACTATAAGACCGGCGATAGCTGTGGGTTAGAGCCAGTCGGGGCCCCTTTTTGGCGCCTAGCTGCTGCGCTATAAAGATTCTGAGCGGGTCGGATGACGATTTTGTACACGCATCGCCCATCTTTCCCGAGGCATGACTTACTCGTTTAAAAGCGGATAAAGCCGGTCAAAGGCTCTCCGAACATCCTGAAACCTGTAGCTTTCTCGTCGTATATTCAGAATTTGAATTTGATGTTTTTGCAAAAAGTTATAGCTGCTTTTCTAAGGTTTTCTTCCAAGTTCTTGGTGTTCCAAATTAGTCACAATCCTCCTTACGCGTCACGTGGTGTGGCCGCTCTGTAGAGGACGGGGGTTAGTGCTGAGTCAGGTGTTACATGGTGTTACACACTGCATTTTGGCACTTTCAAATTAATTTGCTCGCCTATCGTACGGCATGGTATTGTAATAGTACGAGAAATGTCCAAAATTGGCAAGGGGATGTGGATCCCCGGGATCTCTCTAGCAAATTCCTTTTAAAAAATCAATTCATTTACAAAGAAATAAGTGGAAACCAATAATAATAACATGGAGTGGAGGTCATCGGCATTAATATACACTTTTCCACAAGCGTCTGGGGACGCATTACGTTAAACATAAGCAAGTTAATAACAATTGCCTCCTCTCACCACGTCAAGCACGATTATACCCAGGCACCACTCTAGTGTAGTACAACCGGTAAGCAAGCATTTAGCCGTCATTCGGTATGGTCATGTACTTGAGCTTAAAGCGAGTAATGTCGGTCGAGTTTGTCGAATAAAGCTCACAAATTCCCATAAAATTGTCCAAACTACACACATCGTTATACTAAGAGCCACGCTCGGGCGTTGATCAAGCGCTCACACCATGCTGCATATTGCTCAGTGAAACATGCGCGAGCATTGGAATGGGGGTGTGTAAATGGAGCATGGAAGTTTACGCCGTGTGCACGGGTGATGTATTTGGAAAACAAGCGAGTAAAAGCCCACATGATGCAGGGTTGGATAAACGGCGCACGCTATAAAGGGACGAGGGCGATTGGCTTTGGCACCGGGCGAGGTGCAGCTTGCCCGGTTGCGACGCATCACGTTGACGGTGGTGTTTGGAATGCTTGGGTATGTGCTTGTGCCAACCACACCCCCCGCAAGCGTGGCACAAGTCGTAAATTGAACTTGTAAATCGGTTATGCCGAAGAATTGAAAATGTATCGACAAGCCCCACACAAATCACCTCTTGAGGTGAGCCGAACTTGGCGGGTGATGCTCGGCACTGCGGGCCAATTTTGCCGCAATATCCCGGGAAACGAAATAATTCACAGCAAATCTATTTGAGTAGGTACGTAGGAGGGGGAAGGGGAATGTGAGGCTGAGAACGGCCTTGCATCTCCTCGATTATGGAAAGCACGAAGATTAACTCCAAGTATGAGGCTCCGACATGCGGGAATCCAACCCCATGTTATTATAGAAGGTTATGTCTTCCATGCAGAAAATAAAGGGGTTGTCGGTTTGTCTGCCATGAAGAAAAGCGTAGCATGGGATGGCGAAGTGTGCAAGCTTTTCTCCGATACAATTTTGAGGGTTTCTGATTTATGGTTTGTTGGAGTTTGGAAGTTATGGTTACACGGGATGTCTAGCCGGCCCCGCTAGGGGGCCAGCAGTGGGGACAGAGGAAGTGAAAAGAGAGAGATGGCGGCAGGCAAAGGCACCGGCAGGGCTGGCCGACCGCCACTAACGGGGTAATAGAGTACCGCTATTAGTACAACACAAAGTACTAAGATAAGGACTAGCTACCTTGTACATAAGCACTAGGTAATGCAACGCTAGTTCTAACACTCCCCCTCAAGGTAGCTTAGGTATTGTCGTCGCCCTTGCTTGTCTTCGAGGAAGGAGTCATCTTGGTCGTAGGCGTTGTTCGGGTAGCGGTATCTCAAGCCGGTAGGTGACGCTACAAGTGCTCACAGGAACGGGATGAGGCGAGTTGCCGACAATAAACTGGTCCAAATGTACTGCTTAATGTACTAGTCTGACATGTAGCGGGAAAACCGTCCACGTGCGAATTAGCTATCGCATGAGAGCGACCGGCGAGGACGGGGAAAAGCCAACAGGGCTGCCACAAGCGTGTGGGCACTCGAAAAGAATAGTCGGGCGCTATCGTGTCGACTCCCCCCCCTTCGCCGTGGGCAAGGTTAGAACCTCGCTTTGTCAGATGAGCGTTGCGGCGTTGCCTCGGGAAAAAACAAAAACAGTACTATTTACAGTACGCGCGGGCCGAATTTTCGCGAATCGGTTTGAATTTGATTTTTGAAACCAGATCCGGTAGATAGCAGCGCACGAGCTGGCGAGCCCCACTGGTATACACTGCACATTTCATGGCAGCTCGGCCGCTCGTTATCTGGACTCTTAATTGGCACAATAATACGACGCACATTTTTTAAGACGCATGCGGAGATGTGCTCTTAATGCTAAAGCAAAACCTAAATATCAACAATTTTTCATGTTTACTGCCCAAGAGCGTGGGCCCATCCGGGGCAGCGCACGAGCTTGTGACCCGCGTTGTGAGGTGCTCAAATTCACACAAAAACACGAATGTTGTAGTGACTCGGGGCTTGTAAATGGCACCGTTCGACGCGTCTGGTCAAGCCACAGCAAAGGGTGTAATTTTGGCGGGAAACATGGGCGGTATGGGGCCTTAACTTCATGTTCAATGCCCAAGAGTGGTAGGTCAATCGGGGCAGCGCCCTCGCTGGCAAGCCCCGCTGTTTGACACGAAAGACTTCATGGGAGCTCGGCCGCTTCTATTCACGACGTGCAATGGATTGCATTTAATACACATGCTCAAGACGCCTCGGGAGGTATCCCTTGCGCCGGAAACTGAAGTCAAGAAGCGGGGGTAATTGCATATTTTCTACCCGGGGGTGGTTGGTCGGCCGTCGGGGCAGCGCCCTCGGTGGCGACCCCCGCTGTTAAATGCTAAAGAAGTCATTATGATTCGGTCGCTTCGATTCAGGACGTGATGAAATTTGGCGCGCTTGCTCAAGACGCCTCCAAGGATGTTATTTTTGCGGAAAGCAAAGGTCGAGAGCGGGGGTAGTTGTCTGTTTATTGCCCGGGGGTGGTGGGTCATCCGGGGCAGCGCCCATGCTAAAGAGCCTCGTTGTTAAATGCTACAGATTCCATAAGAAGAAGATCGCTTCGAGTTTAGACGTTCAATTGGTATAGTTTTATACGCTTGTGTGTGTGTGTGTGTGTGTGTGTGTGTGTGTGTGTGTGTGTGTGTGTGTCTTTGTGTGTTTCTGGGTGTGGGTCTGTATGTGTGGGTGTGGTGTATGTAACTGGGTGCGCAAGTGAAAGGAAAGAGCTCGTTAAATCGTTAATGGGTACGACCGCGTTTGGCTTTCAACTTACACATTGCTCCTCAGGAATTCACCGTCCGCCAAGTTTCGTGAACGGCTCATTACTCCTCATGCCATTTCTGCCCAAATTTATCTTAAAACCAAACGCCTCCGCCTCCCTCCGTGTGTATGCCAAGACACAATAACTTACATATCTTCGAAAAGCGAATTTCTTCCACTATCAAGACTGCCCCAGACGTTGTTCTAGACCGCATTGATGCCCCACATGATGAATTTATTATCGCTTGATGTTTGATTTTGGATTTTTGGATTTCCTACTTCACCACGCCCGGACGTCACAGACCCACTCTCGCCCTGCTCGCTCTCCTGCCGCTGTCGAGGAGCTCTTACGGACGCCATCCAACTTTGACCTTCACCGCCATTACTCAGCCCGATTGCCGCTCGCAATTACATGACGGTCAACACTCAGCTTTATGGGAGCTGGGTAGGAATGTTTGGTCTACACCAAGACCTAACCCGATACCCGTATCACATACCCAAACCATGGACATGTACGGATAAACGACATCAATTTCACCCCCCGACCACATGCCCAGTACATCACCAAGTGCTTCAACGCTACCTCAACTAGTACAAGTACAAGCAATACTAATAGCAACTACATCAAGATGCCTACATTGCCCAAGGGAACACACAATTGCCCGTAACATGATTAGCCCGCCAATGCCCAAGGTTCTTCACTAATCCCGAGACTCCGTGCAAGTCTAGCGTTGTTTAGTCCGAGAGACTGTATAATAAGAGCCAAACCAATGAATATGTAAGAACATTTAGCTTGCTTCTCATATCATTTTGCCATACTTGTGCATTTTATGCTTACATCTATGAAAAACTGTATTACTAAAGACTCCCAAGTAATATTATCTATCATTATTGTTAAAATTTCAAATGGGATGATGCATCGATGCGACCCATGTCCCAAAAATGTATAGGTAATTCATTGTGCGTCGATCAAATACATTACTAATTCATGCATGCATTGATTATTAAATATAACACTTATTCATGGGCGCATTGATCAAGTAGGACATTGACTCAGGGATGCCTTCATTAACTAGGGCAGTACCTCATGGATGCCTTGATTGAATAGGGCACAAATTCACGGGCGCATTGACGCGGGTGATGCGTCAGCTGCATCATAATCCCATGAATACATAGATGCTTGATGCAAAGGCTTACTCCATCTGCACTTCCATGTGCAGTGACAACAACAAGCAAGTAATAGTTTGAACTTGTAATTAGCTTTCAGAGGCTAACAGTCACATTGAAGTCGTTACATTCATGTATTGTCTTGCTTACCTTTCCAACCTTCCTTTACTATGCACCTTATTCATCGTGTTATTCGTAGATGATCGCCACGGAAGCCTTGCAGCATAACATTACATACCTCGTCCATCAAATGCGACAACCGTGGTAACGAGGAAGGCTACATGTATGGGACATGGAGCCAGCAACGAAACAAAGTAAAAACGTATCCCCACATGCATAACGTCAAGCTGGTGCGAATGTCAGACGGCGACTCGAGTGAGAGCATAAGCGGCGGCTCACGCGCCGGGCGGGGTTGATACGCCAAGACGGCGTGTCATAAAAAACTATTCCACTTTCCGTCCTCAGATTCCCTTTCAGTTCGGTCCTAAACCATTCGACGAAATATTTTAAAAATAACTCAGCGTAATACGCCAAAAGGCTAAGAGAGCCACTGGTGTTCCGAAAACACGAGACACGCGTTTGCCCGGCCGCCGTTCCATCAATAATATCCCATCAATAAGTTTGCCCACTATATTTTCTATTCCAATGGTAGCAAGTTGCGTGCCTTTACTTCAGAAGCGGAGTCCGAGGGTTGCGTAGGGCTTAGATTTGTGGCTGCGCGGCTACCGGTAGCATGGTATGGCTTCAAGCTTTCCCCTTGCAAGAACCCCCGCATCATTTCCAGCGATGCGCGCGGCTTGTACTCGGGAACCATGTGACCGCTGCCACGGACGGTGACGTAGGACCAATTGCCCTCGTACTCCACCACGTAGCCAGCGAGTTGCCGCTTCCCGTCCAGTGTCCAAGGCCGCCACCTCCGGGTCCGGGCCACCCCCTCCTCCCTCCAATACTCGACGAACTTGCCTTGGGTCACAAAGCTATTGATGCCTGGGTCGGTGTCGCCGTTGTATACCATAACTCGCATGTCGGTGTTCCGCAGCGCGTACAGGTGAATCGGCCGGACGTCCGCCTCCGACAAGGTGTAGTCAAAGCCGACACCGTTATCCCCGCTAAAAAAGTTGGAGTTCAGGGGTACATGCATGGCAGCCCGTACGCCAGGGTGACTTAGAAACTTGTCAAAGGCCTGGCCGGGACATGCGTAGTCATTTTCGACCGCGGCCACGCCCAACTCGTCGGCTCGTCGTGCGCTTGTGCTCGGCCCCCAATACTGCCTGGCCTCTTGGAGGAAGGGGTTGCCTGGATTCCAGTAGCACTCGTCGTAGAGGCCGTAGGGGTAGTAGCCGCCCACTTCGCTCTGTATCTCAGCCAGGACGGCTTTACATTCGCGCCCCTGCTCTCTCGACCGCAACTCCGCGTAGGAGCACGTCGTTTGGATATTTTCGTATAATTCTTCCGAGAACTGTCCGTGCCCTGCGCAACGTGCCACGGGTTCCAGACAAACAATCGCCGTTAGGAGCACTTGAGTGGTGACTTCACTTCCATCTCTCGATTTGGAGCCATGTTTCCTAACACAGCTTTAAATGGCTAAACAGCCTTACAACCATATTTAACAATTCCAGGAACAGTGAAAGCAAATAATAAAGTCGCTAGAAAATTCCATAATACAAAAGAAAGCGAAGTACGGAAAGGAACATGTTCCATTAAACCGCCAAAATGGAACCACGACGACAGCTGCGTAGAAGCAAATAACCTGCCTGAATTTCATAACTGCGTCCATCGCGAGACAGCCTTGCGAGGCGCACCACTACGGCGACACTAGGACAACAAAGCAAATGACGGCTACTCCCTTCTTCTCGCCCCTAATCATACATACGCGGCGGGCTTGTTTTATGCGAGGGCGATTGAGGAAAAGCTCGCGGGCGAAGAAAGTTGAGGCCGCGGAGCAAGGCAAAAGCACGTAGCGGCGAAAGCGCCAAAATCGCCCTAGGCGGCGGCGAAGAACCCGCGATTGCGCGCATCACGATGTCGGCGAGGGCAACATGCGCGGCGCGGGAGACCTTCTGTCGCCACGAATGAAGCTAAAAATAAGTCACCAGCGTGAATCCCCCAACTATATTGGCAATTATTCCACAAACATGGCATCGTAGTAATTTGATAAACACCACGCCACGGATGATCGCTTGGCTACTTTGGGTACATGGGTGCTGCTGATTCACGCTCCTTGCGCTCTGACAATTATGTCCGTATGCAACGTTTCGTTCGTCAAAATACTTATGCTGCTTTTCAGCGTTTTTTGGGGGATGTGCGACGTGAATTCATGCACCATCTTTCTGCTGCTCGTCATGGCACTCTCGGTTCCTATCTCCGCGATGCTTTTCAAGAGGGCATGGCATGCCTTCTTGTCCCTCGGGCTTAGGTTTTTTCCTCTTTCTGCTTGGTGGCCTCCATTGCTTTTTCTCTTAAGAAAATTTATTCTATCATAAACACCACGCCATATGCCTACTAAGTAAGAGGCGACATAATCGCAATATAATTGTGAGCGCCAAACAAACCATGCCGTGACCGCTACTTAAAATCATTGTCGTGAATTGGCACTTCGTGTCAAGAAGGCCACCAAGCGACATCCATTTTTCCCCGACGCGTCGGTTACGCGTGTGGCCTCGTGTGTGCCGAAGGCCCGGGTGCGAGACCCGCGAGACCCGCGAGGGGAAAGTTTCCGGTACATAGGCGAACCACGGTCCAAGATGAGCCCCCAACTTCCACATCATGGTTGTGTCGTGCTTAACC